>VZTL01066192.1:0-23966 GCA_013400535.1 Scopus umbretta | reverse complement strand
AAAAAAAAAAAAAAAGACAGACAGCATAGACTGATGCAGGAATTTAAATTGAATTATCAGTTACTACAATGAACAACTGCTGCTATGAGCTCTTACTCATTTTTAAGCACCCCAGAACAATTTCTATTGCTCCTGAGAAGAAATGACCAACTTTTAAATATTTAAAGTAGACCTAAAAATTTGTCATGCTCATTGCTTGACACATAAAATAATATTGCTAAGAGGCTTACAACCATGCAATAGTTTCTTACCTAGTATACTTCTCTGGTTCTGCATGTTTCTGGAAAGCGTACTTTATACAATATACTTATGCTAGTCATTTATTTCATATTTCTGTTAATTTAGCTCCACAGACAACTATGAGAAATGTAGGAACTTATACTTTAAATTTACAAATCTTTCCAAAACAAACAACTTCTCCCTAGTGCTTAGTTACCAGAACTATTTCAGCTATAAAACGTGTCTCATATTGTAAGATCCAGGCCTTCAAAAACATCTAGGGGATTTTACCCTTCTGAGGCAAGGTCTTTTGTATGCTTGTATAAAAATAGCAGGTTATCTTTCTGAATTATGCAATCTTCCTTTCTAAATAATTTACATCTAAATTTCAACTGAATATATGCATTCTAATACATATTTGATTGTTAAGAAAACTAACATAATTACTATGAAGATTAAATTCAAACCTTTGTAAGTCCAGTTCCCCAGAATGAGCTAAGATTTCTAAGGATCCTATACGAAACCATGATTTGGCAAGACGTAGCACTATCGCACCTTAAATATAGACACATGTGTTTAAATGTAAACAGTGTATCAGCAAAATAAAATAGTTCCATAGTAACAGCTTTCATGTGTTGTTTCTATAGACACAGAATTTATATATGCATGGGTGAACTGGTATTTTTGTAAGTATACTCACATAACAGATGAATACATATAATATTACTTTACTACACATACATTTTAAGGGTAAAGCTTAATTTGCTATACCAGCAAACACAGGCAAAACTCCACAACTGCATTAATACTAGAATTACTCCAGAGATGCTACCGACAAAGAAAGAACCAACATAAATAGATTTTTCCCCATACTGTGCGATCCCACTCTTTTTCAGAGTAGGTGTAGATGATGCAGCAATGGCACATCCACAGCAGTGCTCCCACTGTCCTAGTATTGCTATTGGAACAATAGAAAATTTCCCTACTTTTCAATATGATTTTTGTAATGGCAAGTGAAAATAAAAATTATACCCCTGCAACACACATGCCACAATCATAGCAGACCTGTTCACAGGGCTTCATTTCTTTAACTAAGATGTGTTCCAGGCTGATTTTCATAGGAGAGGTTTTATATCTTAATAAATGAAATGAAGCCTATTTAGTACTTTTTATTTATACATATATGACATATTAAAATTATTTTTGAAATTGAGAATTGTTACAGTATTGAAACATATAATTTTGAAATGTGTTCATTACCTCTTTCTTTCCTAATATTTCCATTGTAAAACTGGTCTCTCCACACATCATCATCACTTACAACTAAGCTGTAACAAACAAGAAATTAAAATTAAAAAGTTATCTCAGTAAAAATAATTTGCAATGAAGATCAAGTCATATTTTATTATTAAAGTCATAACTTTATTTCTTTCATAAAAAGAAAGATCTTTTTTGCTGGCATAGCTTTGCATTTACAAATGACACAGGCAAACAGTAAGCCGAGGCTTACCAAGCTTCATTAGCAAAATGCATTTATTTTGTATTTATACAATGTTGTCCAATTTCTATTACTTACACCATTCTTGGGGAGGGGGCTGCATTCAAAAGAAGTACCGCATTCATTTGGAACCTCAGTGACTGATTAATGTGATGATAACATTAAATAAGTCACAATTTCCCTGAGGACAACAGCGAAATTAGGAGGACAGAGAAATTAGAAACCAAATTATTGCATCAGATGGAGGCTGCCCTTTACGTGAGCCAAAACTGTTGTCTCAGGAACTTCAAGGGCAGATCTGGGACCCTTAGCAATCAGGAACTCTTCAAATAGTATCAACACACAAAAAAGGCATAATTTTGATGATCCATTATAATTATCCCTTTCTTCTTCACTGCTACTTGTACTTGGATTTTTAAGAACAATCTCTCCTTTCATTTGCCTTAAAATTCTGCACAGCCTATACATTTTCATGTTTATCCAAATACTGAAATTTCTGAGTGCTTGGAACAACTTTGCTTGCTCTAAAATATTTCACAACTTACATTCATTTTTTGAAATAAAATATGTAATTTCACTGTATTTTCTGTTATATCAGGGAAAATTAAAATGGAATAAATCCTCACAAACTATGCAAGGGCATCATATTCCCCTAAGATTAATGTGTAGGAAATTTTCTCTCCAAAGCAACTGGGATTACACTGACAATCCAGCAGGAGTAATACTTTCAGAAGTAATCTTCTGAAAGAGGTGTTGTTCTCTCAATAGGCACAGAAGACTTCTTGTTCAAGAGTCTTAGCAGCAGGAAAATTTAGCTCATTATGTACAATTCTTTTTCTTTGCTTGCTGATAACTGGAAAACATTCCTCTATTTAGGAGACATGGACCTTTGGAACAGATCCAGAGGAGGGCCACAAAAATGATCAGAGGGATGGAACACCTCTCCTATGAAGACAGGCTGGGAGAGTTGGAGCTGTTCAGCCTGGAGAAGAGAAGGCTCCGAGGAGACCTTATCGTGGCCTTTCAATACTTAAAGGGGGCTTATAAGAAAGATGGGGACAGACTTTTTAGCAGGGCCTGTTGTGATAGGACAAGGGGTAATGGTTTTAAGCTAAAAGAGAGTAGATTTAGACTATATAGAAGGTAGACATTTTCTGTGATGTGGGTGGTGAAACCCTGAAACAGGTTGCCCAGAGCAGTGGTAGATGCCTCATCCCCGGAAACATTCAAGGGCAGGTTGGATGGGGCTCTGAGCAACCTGATCTAGCTGAAGATGTCCCTGCTCATTGCAGGGGGTTGGACTAGATGACCTTGAAAGGTCCCTTCCAACCCAAACCACTCTATGATTCAATGATTCAAAATAGTTGGGTGGCATACTATTTGACATTTAATGCAGCTACCTAGAGCTTCTATCTATGAGGTAGCTGAAGATCACACAGAAACTTTCCTTGGAGGTACACAGAAAAGGACAAGAGGCAAACCTAACACTTCATTCATAAATATGACTGAAGACAGTCACAGAGTTAAAACAACTGCCGAGTGTTTAATTTTGAGAGTACACTAGCTTCTGGTTTTACATATTTTAGCATCAAAATTTTAGAAAGAATTTAGCTGGACCAAAAATATGGGGCATGCATATAAACATAAATACATACACAAAATTCATGACAAGGAATGATTTGTCTGAATTCTTACACAGTGCAGTTGCTTGCAACAGTAACTGTGTAAGTAACTGTGGCTTTGAAACTATATTATTATCATTATCATTATTATTATTATTTTCAGTATTTTTGAAAGTATTTAGAAGCTATCCATACTGAATGTTCTCTGTTAACTGCAAAGAACAGGCAGTGAATTGTTCCAGAAGGAGGGAAAAAGTATCCGGAAGTCAATCTGTTCCTCTTACTGGAGCCGTACTGATACAAGCAACATTAGGAAATTTTTTCAAAAAAAGACTCTTTTGGAAACAATCATATATGATTGGTATGTCTGTAGGTGTAAGTACAAAAATTGCTGACATAAATGAGATAGAAGAAGAAAATCTTAATCCTTCAAGAAAAACAAACAATTTTCAAAAACAGGGAATGAACCCCAGACGCAAACAAAATACTGTGTGGATCAGAGCACTAGGGGACAGGAGACAGAATAAGAATGCTACTAAATTTTACTGTTTTGAACAGACCTCTTCCAGAAGGGTTGTTTCCTTTTGACTATGTAACTCAGCAGGCTCTCTGCAAAATCCTGCAGAATATCAGCTTCTCTTATTACTGACAAAAAATCCATGGGGGCATTAACATTTGGTTAGTTACTAATACAAGTTAATGGATGTGCAACACAAGAGCTGGCCAGATAGCTGAGCAGCCACATAAAGATACCTACATTCCCACTACAAAAATAGTTTTCAAATGGTCCCTGTAGTTGGTAAGTATCATTACTTGAGAGAAGGCAGCAGGAGACCAGGCGTATGCTCAACCACAGGAAATGGAGCACTGAAATTGCTCTTACACCAGAGAAGCTGGGACAGCACTCACAGAAGGACGGACAGATTATATCCTTCCCTACCCCTGGCTCTAGCTTAAGGGCTGGACTTTACAATCCCAAGTGCTCTGCTTGTATTTTGCATGAACATCAGGCACTACGCAAGTAAGGGCCACTCTGAGAACTATGCATATTGGCTCACTTTTTTGACCTCGTGCATAACACTGTTTACTGGTAGTCCCAGTATGTGACTAAAATGGTACCATACAAAGAAGTGTTCTTTATCTGGCAGTACAGTCAAAAACTGTAGCACTCCATGGGGAACAGAGCACTTAAAATTAATAGAGCAAACCAACCTGCTGGGTGTTCTGGGATAAGCTGTAAGGCTTTTCCCCACGCTTCTGCCAAGACTTGACAAGACCTCTGTAAGTGCATCCCACCAGCCTCAGTATAACAGCTCCCCATTGGGAAGAATATGGATATCTGCTGGGGTTTTTCCAAATGAAGTCTTGCAAACAATCTGGAGAGCTTGTACAGCAGTTAGGAGAGCCAGGCATTTAACCAATTTGCCAGCAGAGAACTAAAGCACACTGTGTACTCAATAGAATTTGTGCACAGTTAAGGAGTAATTTCATATTGGTTTTGCACTGAACAATTTGTTGAGACGACAGCAAAGAAAGGCTATAACCTTGCCAGATACTTTCCTGCTGATATTCAGACAGATTTAAAGTTTTGCATTAACAGCCAACAGCAAAGGGTCTCAAGGTGAAGTCAGTGAATAAACCATCAAAAATGGCATTTACAAACACTGCACTTCAACAGAGCAAATGCGTTAGAATTAATACTAGAGAGATTTGCAGACACTTTGCAAATACAGGCACCTAGCCATGTGGCAGCTCAGTACAGGCCTTTTCTGCAGAACATTTACTTTCTTTGAAGCCTGAAATGCCAGAGTACGGACATGAGACTACTTGGAAGACAAAATGAACTTCACATTTTAAACACAATCATCTGAAAAATTCAGTTTACTTAGTTCTGAGAAAATCATCCAAATGAGTGAATGTATTAGTCTTCTTTGGTTCAGATAGAATTAGTTTAAAAATATTTTTTTAAAGAAATCGCTTCTCTGCTCAAGGGGTGTTTACACAAATAAGGAATTGAGAGCAATTACCTACATTCAGTACTACCTCCAATATTCATCTGACTGACAGTTTTTCCTACCAATCTTAAAAACTGCAACTAGGTGATTATGACAATACAGAAATAGCCACTTTCAACTTTTTTCTACTTGGCCTGATTCCAGAAAAATTCATCCAAATGTTTAACTTTAGTGTAATAAAAGACTCACTTATTAACTACGTAAAATCTATTAATAGACTCATTGATTAACCACGTAAACTAAGGTTATTATTATTATTTACAGGGTAGGAGTCTAGTTCTGCTGTTTTTGCAAGTCTTTTGGTAAGCAACAAGGGAGAGAACAATTTTATTTTTGAAAAAGAGAAGAAACTCTTGATTGCAGTATCATAAAAGCTGGAGAGGAGAGTTAGTGTTGGATATAACCACTCAATCTAACTTCCATTTTTTACTTTCTTTACAAAATGAACCAGATTTCAAATTAAGGTAATTCAGTTAAGACAGTCTTACAAGTGAACAACAGCTGTTCACTGCAAGACACAGACAGTACACGATACTGTATTTAAACAAAATAGCACTTTAAGCATACCAAAACCAAAAGTGAATTGATTAATTGCTGGAGCTCTTTATTACTGGCATGTTTTATCCAAAAACCTATGAAACTGGAGGGCTATATTTTGTTCTAATTGCATACATATGAGAAGATAGATCTATCCTCTTGGAAACTAACTGTCCTGCTTTATCGATGCTCAGTGAAACTCAGTCACAAAATTACCTGTCAATTAGGATGCTGTGAAAAAGAAAAGAAGAATACCTAGCAGCTCTGCTTGTAGGAATTCCAAGATAGTGCATGGCCTCACTACACAAAAATTCTCGCACTGAGGAGCGAAGCACAGCTCTTCCATCGCCATTCCTATGGAGAACAGAGAAATAAGGAACAGCTCATAAAATCAAAGCAAATTTCAAAAGGAAAACATCCAGTTTTGGTGTACATAGATTAACTACAACTTACCTGGAGTATGGGGTCTTTCCTGATCCTTTTAACTGCAGTTCCCACCTCTCACCATGCCTGCAAAAATATCATTAGCATTTCTAACAGTACACCTCAGGCTTTGCATGAATCAGGTAAATAGAATACAGAGTTGAATCAGTCACTTGAAAAAATGTCACACCTGTTTGTATATACTCCGATCAAGTGAGCTCTTCCATCACCCAGCTGACCTGCCCAGCTACCAAACTGACAAAGACGAAAATCAGGTTATTTTCTTCTATCGTTTATAGCAGTTATACTTGAAACAGTACAAATTACATGCAAGTTCTCTATGATATACACAACATGACACATTTGCTCAGGTAGTCATTAAGATATTGATCCCTAAAGCTGTATTTCCACACTCACACCAATAATGAATCAGAAAACCACAGAAAAAGAATAATGCCAGTAACCCCCATTTTTTTTTCTCTACCTTCCAGCTATGACGTAAAGCTACAGCCCTGTCGCTTTTGTATAACGAGCCTTTAAACTGACACAACTTGTAATCTTTTCTTTTTTTTTTTAATTGGAAATTGCAAATCAAATTCTACCATTCTTTTCCATGGATAATCTTACCTATTTCATTGAAAGTTAACTCTTAGTAATCATGGTATTGCAGTGAGGCTCTGCCCTTCTTCGCTCCTCTGAGCTGATAATACCTATCATGAGTCAGAGCTTGTCAGGCTGCAGGGGTGCTAAGCAGACTCCACAGCTAACCCAAGTTAAAAAGATAATTTGCTTCTGGCATAAAAGAACCAGAGAAGGTAGACATGGTACCATGAAAGAATATTATAGTTCTCTTCCATCTGCAGTGCCTTATGAAGAACAAATCTGCAATCAAAATGTTCATATACTTACAGGCATATACTCATATACTTACAGGTATGATCAAGGTATAATTCACATGAAAAGACCTACATAATTCCACCTGGAAGAATGAGTGCCGTAGTTACCTGATGACCTCCATACCTATGGGCCAATGGAACAGACCCAAGTATCACTTTCCCACCACTGATGAACTGAAGAAAATCAGATGTTCCTTTGACAGATATATCAAGATCCAAAATATTTTCAAGAACTTCCTGGAAGAAAAAAAAATACAGATGGTACTTGAATATGATCAAACTTTCAGTGGTAATGAATGCATTTTCTCTACAGATTTCGTTATTAAAAGACTTCTCACAATATGTTTTAAATGTTCTATTTGTTTAAAGCATATATTGATAAGATGCTTTCACAATAAATAGCATATGACTATTAAAATATATTTTAGCACATGCATTAACAATCTCTACTAATTAGAGAGGAAAAACAAAATGATAGCCAACCTTTGAAACAGTTACAAGACGAACTCTAGATTTAAAAGGTGTAGGATAGACAACTGAAAAAATACAGTTTCTCACATTACGGACATAATTTTCCTGGATCACATCAACTGGAAACGGATCTGTAAACATGAAACAGACAAGAAATGTTTTTTAAAAAAATAATTAATCATGCTATTCTTAATACCTTTCCTCTTAAATCTAATCACAATACTTCAAAAAGAATTAAAACCTGACTCTTTACCACAATATGTATCAAGCCTGCATGAAAAGTGAGCCCAAATAAATTCAGGATTTTACCTGTTTGGGATTTTTGAAAAGAAGGACTGAATTCTGCAGTTAAAGAAACCGGTAGGGAACCCTAGTTTTAAGATCTAAAACATATTTAATAAGCGTAGATTCAATTATCTGTGATTAGAGCAGTCTTGGGGCTGTTTTATATCGCACTCAATTATATGCCACCCTAAAAGATATTTGCATGAGACAGAAAAGTTCAGCTACCCCCACAGCCGAACCATGTAGTGCAACAGATTTAGTCACTGTGCACCAGTAACTGTGGTATGCAGACCCTATGCAGCCATGATCACCAAGTAACCCAAGAAACCAGCTTGAAGTCTTCTCTGAGTAATGTAAACAGCAAACGAAAGGGTCAGAAGATGCAGTTCTTGCTGTAGCATAACATATGTACCCAAAAGATATGCTTCATTCTTCCTTCAGACCTACTCCACGCCCTGATCCGTGGTAACAGAGGACAAATATTATTTTAAAACACTGGACTGTGTTTAAACGTCTTTACGGATTTTTGCTTGCAACAATCTTACAATTCCATGTTGATTATAAACTCCCAGTATCTCATGGTCACAGAGATAAAAAATTAAAAAATCGTAAGTTAGCATCTCTGGAGGCTTGCTCTTAGCTATGTTTCTCAGTGCCTCTAATGACAAATCCTGTTATAGCCAGCTGCCACAAGATTCAGCACTGATTATTACTTCTTAATGCTCACGACTAATTGTATCACTCAAAGAAATTATTTGTTATTAATGTTATCATATAAATTATCTTTATTATTTACAGGCAGTTTTGTATGCCTGAGAACTGTACAGCTCTGTGTACTTCAAATCAGGTGTCAGGTTATCAGTTCTGCATTAATGCATAATTGGGACTCTGCATCTCTCCATTATGATAAATCGCAAACATGAAAAAAAAAAAAACCAAACAAGCCAGCTCCTTATGGCCAATCTAATTTTAAAAGTAGTAAGTATTCGACTGTGTCTATAAGCTTCTTCACTTAGTTATGGCTTTAGCAGCTGCTACAACCCGCCGGGCAAAAGCACCGCGGGCAGAGCGGGAGGAACGCAGGCACCGGGCAGAGCGGGGGCAGGAGGAACGCAGGCACCGGGCAGAGCGGGGGCAGGGGGAACGCAGGCACCGGGCAGAGCGGGGGCAGGGGGAACGCAGGCACCGGGCAGAGCGGGGGCAGGGGGAACGCAGGCACCGGGCAGAGCGGGGGCAGGGGGAACGCAGGCACCGGGCAGAGCGGGGGCAGGGGGAACGCAGGCACCGGGCAGAGCGGGGGCAGGGGGAACGCAGGCACCGGGCAGAGCGGGGGCAGGGGGAACGCAGGCACCGGGCAGAGCGGGGGCAGGGGGAACGCAGGCACCGGGCAGAGCGGGGGCAGGGGGAACGCAGGCACCGGGCAGAGCGGGGGCAGGGGGAACGCAGGCACCGGGCAGAGCGGGGGCAGGGGGAACGCAGGCACCGGGCAGAGCGGGGGCAGGGGGAACGCAGGCACCGGGCAGAGCGGGGNGGCGGGGGCGGGGGCGAATGGGGCGTAGGGGTCGGGCGGTCAGCTCTGCCCCGCGTCGGGGCCGCCGCTCCTTCGGCCTTGCCCAGCCCGCCCCGTCCCGCCCGGCCGGGAGGCGCGAAGGCCCGAGGGCGGTTCCGGTGGGCGAGGGCCGGCAGGCGGGCAGCTCCCTGCCCGGGGTGGCCGTGCAGGGGGCAGGAGCGCTCTCGGCGGAAGGGTAGATAGCGGCGGAAGGGTTTTGAGGGCAGGATAGCTTCCTGTTGTGGGGAAGAACCTCTCGGGCTCTTCTCTAGGTGGGAGCAGGGAAGGCGACTCTCGTTAGTGCGACATTTTCAATGTGTTTGTGCGTCAGTTAGCATTAGGAGTTGTGGGGGGCAGTTCTCTCACTGCATTCGTTTACCTCTCCCTCACAAGGCCAAGCTTTACTCTTCAGACCTGCAGTAAAGCGTTGTGGCTGTGATGTGTCCAGCACTGTGTGTGACCCAGCCTTACAGTGTTAAGCAGCAGCGTGGAGGAGAGTCTGTGCCTTCACCGAAGGAAGAGTAGGAAGGGATCAGCAGTTTTTTTAACAACAAAAAATGGGGAGAGATACGAGAGAGCGAACTTAAGAAGGTCTTGGGCATAGGGCTGGGCATTGAAGTCAGACAGCAGTCAGTTGCAAATCTGTGATAAATTAGGGTTCCTCTCCTTCCCTTGTCTCCTTGCCTGGCCTTTTTTTATCCTGTACGCAAGGAGGATGGAAGGGTGTCCTGGAGCCTGTGCGTTGCTGTTGTTTCTCTCCCTGTTTCCAAGGAGAGAGAGGCTTCAGGTCGCTTACAGGGAGACAGTGAGGTATGAGGAGCAAGTTGGGGGAACTCTTCTCCAGTTCTAGGTCTTCTTGAGCATTTCTGTGTGAGCTTTTGAAGAAGCAGTTTGGTGAATGTGTGGCTTGCAATGATTTCAGGCTGGGTCAGCCTGGGCCCTTGAGTCAGCGTGCGCTCCAGGGCAGGGCTGAGTAGTTCTTGGCAGCCGTGCCAGGAGCGGAGCAAAGGGTGCGTTTCCTTTCTCAGCCTATCTCTGCTGGAATCCTGTACCTGGGACTGCGCCTTCCCCCAGGCTCCTGGGCTCCGTCTGCAGGGAGAGATCGTGTGAGAGATTGCTGGGTTCAGAGGTTAGGTTCTTGACATCTAGCAGGGAAGATGTGCAGGTGTAAATTATCTTAAGAAGCAAGCTGAATTAAAATTGCTTCAGAGGAAAACAGGGACATGCTCTTCTGTTAGCATAGTAGCTTACAGAAACAACTCTTGTTCTTTTCTCTGTGCCTTGGCTGGTACAGTCCAGATTTATCTGCAAGACAGGGGACGTTTGAAAATTGCACCTTCCACGAGTGCAAAAGCAAAGTTTCCTTAGAGCAGTTCTGGGAAGTTGACTGATACACCTTCTGGGCTGGTCCTGCCCAGAAGAGAAACTGAGTGGAAGAGTCAGTTTAAGTCAGAAGTTAATGTACATATTGGCGGTTATGCCTTACATGATGTGGAAGCAGATCATGAGACACCTTTTGCTGCTGAGTTGTTAAAATGGAGAAATAGAGCAGTGCAGATGAACAGACACGTGCTTTTAATAATCAAAAGTCTTCAGTCAGTTTAAAGTTCTATTAAATTAGCCCCATTTTTTCTTTGTGCAGATGTGTCACTTTACCCAAAGAAGTTCAACTTTGTCATTTCCAAAAAGATGTAATATATTTTGGCGGTAAGTTGGAGATTCATATTGTTGTGTAATGGGTAAAGACATAGTTACTGGGTGAACTGGGTTGTTAACATGTGAGCTGTAAACTTTGAAAATAAGGTTATACACTCTAGTATGTAGTTGGATAATTCTGTGTAGACTGCTGCTATGGTGCTGAGTCTGAATCTTAAGTCCTCCATCCTGGAGAGCAACGGGCAAAGAAAGAATGCCCCAAGAAAACCCATATGGTTCACTTTGAAAAAGGAAACATAATAAAAGGCATAAACTTCAACTCCAGGGAACATAAAAAAAAAATATCAGGCCTCAGCCTAATGCATCTTAATGCATCCAGGTGGAGCTTTCACCCTTTACAGACTAACTTTCATAGCATCATCATGCTACTTGGAAATATTGATTGAATTTGTAATTTATAATGTAGCTGGGTGTGCAAAGGAGAATTTTCAAATCTAAGTCAGGAATCTTTTTCCAGGAGTATACAGGAGAGGGAAGAAAGTAACAGAATAATTGTTTTTCTGGAAGATGAAGGCTTCATCTCTGAATATATGCTGTACTATCAATAATGTTCAAAAGGAACACATTGAGAGCAATGCAGTTCTATGTGTCTCAGAAGGCTTCTGTAATCTGTTATTGGCAGGGATGTTATTGTTTGCCAAATGCTGCACTTTGCCAACTCCTAAAAGTCTACGATCGTCAGTATCTAGCTGTGCTGTTCTTGCAACTTATTAGCTGGCTGAAAAGAGTGTTTTGATGCCTTCTGTCTATATTTTAGCCATTTGGTTAAATTTAGTGTGAGGGGAGAGGAGGAGGAGGAGGAAATGCTTTGAAATGTTTCTGTTTGGTGAATCAGGGAAAGTTTGCTTTTAACAATGTTACTCTCTTGAAAAACACTGTCACCAGGTTTCATCATACCAGTACATCCCACTTGTGTAGCTGCAGTAAGACAGTTAGTGATGAAAAATACCAAGACCCTTTTCAACTTGGTAGAAAAGACTTGAAGAATCTCTATGAAGATATTAAAAAGGTAGGGGATTTTGGTGACTATTCTGGGATGTTGTGAGGATTCTGATCTTAATAGCAACCATTGCTTCAGAGGGTAGTTATTGAAAGAATATCCTTTATGTTTATGAACCGCTGTCTGAAACTGAAGGCAAAGGCACTTCTACATATCTTATAGAATCAGAATGCAGGTTTTTTTTTCTCCTGATTTACACTGATGGAATACATCATTTATGTTTCAGATTACTCATAGTAATTTTAAAAACAACTTCAGCTTACATTGGGTGATGAATACAAGCAATAACCTTATACATGCATACTGTTTTGCTTACACAAAATAGATTGGCTTTGTGAGTTTTATGCTGATACGTTCTTTACCTTTTCATAGGAATTACTCGTATCTACAGCAGAACTTAAGGAAATGTGTGATTATTACTTTGATGGGAAAGGAAAGGCCTTTCGACCAATGATTGTGGTGCTAATGGCAAGGGCTTGCAACATTCACCATAATAATTCCAGGTGAGTCGGTCACTTTTAGATATATGGAAATATATCATACTTGAAATGTATCATTCTTGTGTTCCCAAAATATATGTCTAGTAACTTTATGAAAATAAAAAGCTCCTCAGTAAAATTTGAATTTGAGTTCCATTGTGAAGCTGTACTTTTGTAGTTAGTGGTGCAAAAGGAACTACTCGGTTTATTACATCCTTCCATGTGTAAAATTGTGGACTATACTGCAGTTGTAACTGGTGATGGATAAATAATGTTGCCAAACTCTGATATTTATTAGGCTTTTAGTCAATTTTGGCCTCTTACATAAATGCTTTATTAGAATCTGTAATAGTCCTTGAAACTATATGAACTTAATTAAAAATATTTTTTGTTTGTAACCACTCCTGTAGCTATTGAACTCTTGTCACCGGTAAGACCTTGGCTGCAAGAAGAGATTTTCATAGCTTTTTTGGTAATTATGCAAAAAAGCCATTAAGCAGGTGGTATGATTATATTCAAAGCTGTGAGACATTCAAAACAGTCAGAAATCCCCCCAAGAGCAAGCTTCTACACTTTTAATGTAAGATTCTAAGCCACTGGTGTAATCCTCATGTTCTTCAAGCTACTTGTTTTTCGAAAGCAGTTTTAACTGAGCAGAACATCGTGCTCGCCCTGTACTCTCTATCACTCCTTGCTCTGGCTGATTGCAAGCGCTTCTCTCCACACGTTCCTATCAGTTGCTATGTTTGCATTTTGAGGAAAGAATGTTGGCTGGAGTGTTCTCTGCCTTCCAGCTATGCTTCTAGTCTTGCCTCATATTGAATTTCAAATATGAAATCTTTGGTCCCTTGCCAGAAGTGTTTCTAGACTAATTTATCAGTCTTGGGGGATTTCTCTCAGCTCTTGCATCATTTTTTCCTGAGGTAGGTTAATGCTTGCTATTTAAGAGCATGGCATATATTTTGCTGCTTGATTGGCATTTCTTCCGGTGTACCCCTCCTATGTGAATATAATTTTGAAGGAGAAGGCAAAACCTAGTTGGCAGTGTCCTGTCCTGTGTGTGCCAATTCCTCTTGTTTTAGGAAAACATTGTCCAGGATTAATGAACTTAACTCCAGCCTGATTCTGTTCTCCATTTAGTGTTGCTCCTTGTCATTGTCCTAGAGGTAGCAAAAGGAACAATACCGGCTGTGAAACTCCTCTAGCATGTCCTTTGTCACAGTGCTGATTGGTTTAATATTTTCATGAGTGATCTTGTCATGAAAAACAGGAACGTGATGTTGGCACTTTTTGATGACAAAATCATTCTTGATGACTGGCCATCCATGGTGGAATGAGAGGAAGAACAATAAAACAAAAATTTCTGCTTGAGCTTGGAGGCCCATGAGTGTCCCATTAGGGCATAACCCTGATGTGATTTGCAGCCACCTTCTCTGTGAAAAACCTATAAGTAACGCTAGCATGCATCAAACGAAGTATATCCAGTTCAGCTACGGCAGTGTTGATACCCTTGTACAGCACTTTGTGAAATCACCAGCACATCTGATCCTTGTGTTCAAAAAAAAAAAAAAAATAGGTCCAGCTAGCTTCAGGGATGGACTGCGGAGATAATCAGGGAGAATGAAGGATGCATGGTCTACAAATTTATCAGGAACAGGGGTGAAAGAGCTGTTTAAGGCAAAGGACAATGTTGCTAAGAGGGTGGAAACTTACGAGGAGACTTTTAACAACTGGGGCACTGAGTTTTTGGAGCATCCTTCTAGTCAGAATAAGGGGAAAAATGGTTTTATCTCATTCTAGTGTGTAGCATGAGAAGCTTACGAACGAAATTATGTAGTGTACTTGCAATACCAAGAAGGCTGGAATTGATGTCATACAGTGTAGGAGGTGAGCAGTGACTCAAAGACAAGAAGTAGCTGTAGAAAAGAACTGATTTTGCTTTTATATGCTCAAAGCATATGTGCTGTCTTTTGCCATATGTATATGCTCATGGACATACTCTTGTCCATGCATTATGCCGTCTTGAAACCATCAGGACCAGTTTTGAGACCTGCCCTATGCCAGTGAGAAAGTGTGATCTTAGAGTTCAAGTTCCACATATGCGCGGGGCAGGTGTTTGCTTTGCAGTAGCCAACCCTCAGCATAAGTGCTCTGATTTATAGATGCTTGTGTCATTTGGCAGCATTTGTACATCTGTTGCAGTTTTTGTCAGCACCTCCAAACTACGTTTGTTTAAAAGCCTCCTCATTAATCTGAATGTTCCTCAAGGACAGACTGAGTCACTGTCTCCGTCATCTGTTTTTAGAATGAAATTCTGAGTAGGGAGAACAGAAATGTTTCAGCAGAGGAAGAGAATGAAATCCCAGGGTATTTACCTTCCTCTTCTTTGCCTCATGCCACTTTTCTCTAAGCCTCTGATTGTAATTAAAATTCACATACATTTGTACAGTTCTTTCATGTTTTTTGGTTCATGGATGATGACCAACATCTTCTGAGGGTTGGGTAAGCCATGCCAAAAGAATATACTTTCATATTTTGGATGCCCACTTACTATGAGTTGATGAAGTTTTATGGACATTTTCTTCTCTTTTGCTTTTAAGCTTCTTGAAACAGGCTGTGCTACATCTGCTTTGTATATACATGTACTTCGAGTTCACACTGATACTGTTTTCATTATTGTTGCTTCTTAAAGTAGCATTGCTTCCAGGTCACAAATTGTTCTTCCAACTTTTTACTGTTTGTGGGGAAAAATGTATATATAGAGAAGGAAACACTGCATATTTGTAACTCAGCTACTCTGCTATAGACATGGGGGGGTAGGAAACTTGTTTTCCATTCTGCTTCTGCTGATATTTTTTTTAAGATGTTTTTCTTTCAACTTGTCATTTCCCTTAAAGCACTTTATCGTTCTTTTCCTCAGTTAATAACGATTCTTCTCTCAGACTTGTTTTTCTTTGTTGAAGCTTTGGTTCCCACACATGTGATCAAAGACACTGGCCAGAACATCTGTAGACTTGTGGGGTGAGCCAATATCCTGTGCTGTTCATCCCTAGCATTTTTTTTAATTCCGCCTCTGGGGTTTGTGTTACTGATTTTGAATTTCTGCTTCATCTTGCTGCCATTCTCAATGGTCATATAACTTGTGGGACTCCGCATGGTTTTGCCTGTTCTTTTGTTTTGATTTTTTTTTTTTTGGTGCAATACTAGTAGAAAAGGTAATACGCTTCCTTATTTGGCTGTTAAAATAACAAGACACAACTTTGTAAAGTTATAGGTTCTGATCTTACAAGGAAGTCCACAGAGAGATCTTTGTCTTCACAGAGCCCCACCAGAATAGCTGAGACTTCTCAAGTGAATAGAGGGGAACACCTCTGCTTAAGGGTTAGGTGACATAGCAACATAGAATCGTTAAGGTTGGAAAAGACCTCCGAGATCATCTAGTCCAGCTGTCAACCCAACACCACCATGCCTACTAAACCANTCCCTACTCCTGCTGGCCACACTATTCCTGATGCAAGCCAGGATGCTGTTGGCCGCCTTGGCCACCTGGGCATATTGCTGGCATGATCTTTTCTGTTTAGATTTGAGGAGGCTAGGTATTTAGAATGCCCTCAGCAGGTTAACTGTCTTTCTAGAGTGAGGTCACTTTATTGTTGTCATAACAAGGAGAATGCCAGTTGTATATAGAATCTGAACTATTATCAAAAAGATAAATGTCTGAAACATTCAAATTGTGCTCTGCTGGTATGTTGTTTTTTTCGCTTGATGATCCAAGTGTCTGAAGTCCAACCCTGAGTCCTTAGGTCCCTTAGGCAATGACTTTCTGTTTAATGATAGCAACTTACCTTTGTGTGAGAGTGAGAATTGTTGTAAAGAGTTTAAGGTGAAGTCATGTAAACCCTCAATTTCACACATCCTCTGGTTTCTTCACATACCTGTGTGCAGAATTTCACAGAATTATCACTTAGCCTGACTAGACCTTATGTTTCTGTTTAGGGTGTATTCTCCAGAGATGCTTGCAAATAGGAGTTTTTATTTCTGTTTCTGCAAACAAAATTAGAGAGACAAACAAATAAGAGAAGGCTAAAGAAGTATAGAGGCATCTTGTCAGAGAAAATAGCGAGCACAGAAGATTTAGGGAGGGAAAAGGGAAATATATCCATCAAAAATACTGAGAGAAATACTTAAATATAATGACCTGGCTAAACTCGATAGAATAATTAATTTCCTAAAGATACGAGGACCTGCCAGCCACCTTAGTCCTTCTTTCACTCCTCCACACTGTGGTTGTCAGGTGCCTGTACTGTACGCTGTTTTTCATCTGTTCTGTAATTTGGTGCTGTGTTAACACATCCTTCTCTATGCTTCCCCTAGTTTGCAGTGCCTTTCTGTATCACCAACTGTGTTGCTGAAGTGTTCATTTCTTTCAGCCACAAGGACTTAACAGCAAAAGCATACTTTGAGGAGTGTGGTCATAACACAGAAATTTTGCAAGTTCTTTTGCACATTTCCTGTCTTTAAACTGGCAATATTTACTTACTGGCAAACACATTGCAAAGCTCTTTGCTGCACACTGTAAATACTGTTTTGTGTGGTTTTCAGTTCTGCCCGCCCCCCCTGCCCCCCGGCCCCCTTTTTTTTTTAAGAGGGATATTTGGAGCGAGAGGTGTGTTTGGTTGTTTTTTAACCCATAAGATCAGCTTTGGTCTTGTTCAGTGTCTGTGAACCAAGTTCTGTAACAGAAAAGACCTCAGAGTACTGTAGGTCTATAAAAGCTTATCACAGAATCAAGCAGGGGGTCCTACTGAAAAATAGAACACGATCAAGACTTAAAAATTAATATAATGCATGTGTTAAAAGATAAACTTACAGTTGTATAATTTTTTTTTTGTAAATACTTATCATCTTGGGATCCTTTACTTTGAGAATGACCTAAAAATGGCATCTTTCTAACTTACTGGACTTTTGGGGACCCAGTTATCTATTGAGTTACTGCTACTTTTTGCTTTTGTTTTGCAGGCAAAGCAGAACGAAAAATGGCAGGGAATGAGAAGGATCCTGCTTCTTGTGTGTTTTCCCTAAATTAGTCATGCTCTGATTCAGAATTACTCTCACAAGATGTTTGTAGGAAAGTATTGGAAAATTTTTTGCCAGCAGTGAGAAGAACCTTGCTTGAGACCTTGCAGAAAGAGTAGTTTAAAAAAAAAAAAACGTTCAGGTCAAATTATCACTTTTGATATAACATTCTGGGAACCAGAGACATGAACCGTGAGCATTCCTATGCCATTTTTAGTCACTGTCAGAGACTAAATGTACTATAAAGCAGAACTTTTCAAAACTTTCTTTGAAATGTCTGTTCTTGTGCTGTCTTCATACTACTGAAACATTTTGGTGTGTTGGTGAGTGTTGCCATTTACTGCTACTTCCCAGCAGGAAGTCCAGTCTGCTGACATAATTAATGAAAAAGGGAGTCCCCAAAAGGAGACCAGTTCATGAAAGAGGCTGGAGACCTTTACAGTTTTTTGAAGGTAAGATCTCCTACTTAGTAACAATAGTTTATTTTGGAAAACTACTTACACTGAACTAGCATTTGACTAAATCACTAGTCCACAGTAAAACTTACCTTCAAACAACCATGAAGGTTTCCAGCTCTTATTTTCTGTTGTTTAAAAGCCACATTTTCACAGCCTCTGAGCCATACATCCTGCTATTGTTCAGGATGTAGAACTCCCACTGACAGCAATGCAGAGTTCTGCATAGAGGTAGGTGTCAGAACACAATGTTATGTCAGCAGACTGCAAGATGTTCTTTCATTTTGTGATTAATCACTAGATTTTAATAGACATAGGCAATGCAAGAAGATTTTAAATTCCCTTCAGCTGAGCTGAAATTGTTCTTCTGTTTCTCTGAGTTCTTTTTCTGTTCTGCTGGAAAATAGTGTGATTTGCTCTGTTATCTGTATACCAGAAGTAAGGTATCTATATGTCAGAAGTAATTTTTTCTTTTGGTTATTGGTTTGTTTTTTTTCTTTTGTTGGGTTTGTTTGTGTTTGTTTTGTTTTTTTGTTTTTTTTTAATGTCCATGTAGGCTTGTTACAGCTATATGGCAAGGCTGACTGGGATAGCCATTTCTGGGATCTGCGTGCAACCCATGAGGAAAACATGTAGAAAAAGAGAAAAAGATAGGTACTAGAACAAGGCAGTGGCAGTTGGATACTAGGGTAGATGGTCCTTTGTGTGTGCTAGGTTGGCTCTTTTATGTTCCTTTTCCAACCTGGCTCTTTAGATAATTGTTTCTATGTTCTTCCATTACCTTCTTTTCACCTAGATTAAAAAATAAAGTAGGTGTGAACTACTGAGAGTTGAATCACCAGATCTTCCCAAAGGCTGAATTTCAGTAAGTGTTAGGTAGTTAGTGTTTACAGTCCTAAAGTGGTTGCAGTATAATTCCAGTTAATTCCTCAGGCTTTTGAAGAACCTCTCAGGTCTTACAGTAATCAGATAAGATAAAGGATAAGATCCATGAGTTATGTCTTTCAAACCTAGAATACCAGTTTCTATGCCTGCTGATCTCTCCAGCTTGCTAGTTAGCCCAGTTAGCCAGCTTTGGAGAGTTTGTGATGCTCTGTTGCATAAGTAGAGCAATGCAGAGATAAGGAAAACTTAAAACTCTTCTACAAAGCTACCAGTCATTCTTTTCTCTGCCGTTTTCCAGATTTCCATCTCCTCGGAACCAAGCATGCTGTGCTATTTATTGCAGTCTGGATTTAGAGGGATTAGAGTCAGTAACTTGGGAGTTTTGCAGTACTGTTAATGCAGCAGGGCAGAAACAGGCCTAATAAGAATAGAAATGTCCCATTGCACTTACTGTACTAATGTGTTCTTACTTCATTTTGTCTTCCTCGTTCCAGGTTTGAAAAATGGGGTTCAGACCATGGAAAAGCTGCAACAGCTGTTTTCAGAGAAACATCTTTTTGTTTGGTTTTAGTAGAGATTTCTTCTAGTGTATTGCAGCACATATAATTGATTTAATCATTTGACAGTTCTTGTTTTTTGTTTTAGGGAGGTGCAAGCAAGCCAGCGCTCTGTGGCCATAATTGCTGAGATGATCCACACAGCTAGCCTAGTTCATGATGATGTTATTGATGATGCAAATTCTCGCAGAGGAAAAATGACAGTCAATCAAATCTGGGGAGAGAGGAAGGTGAGTTTGGTGTTATGTGCAAGACTTGCCTTTTAGTTTCAGCAGAGCACAAATACCTAGGGTTTTTGTCACATTACTATCCATAGGCACAGTCTCAGGATACACCAGGAAAAGTATGAAGAGGTGTATACGGATTGTGGGTAAGACAAATGTGTGTTCCTTTTCTGAACTGTTGCAAGCATCAGATAATGTATGATTTTAGTGTGAGTCTTACTGTTTTTACATTGCCTATGACATTCTCTGCAGTGCTTTTGGAATACTTTGAACTTGTACATCTTCCAGAACACTATAGGTTACCCTGATTCAGTAGTAAATGCAAAAAGGTTTTCAGTCAGCATGAACATTTTTTTGACTTTTTTGAGAGGTGTTTCTTCATAAAGCATTAAAAGGAAGGTCTTAATCAGAAAACGCAAGGAAAGAAGTATACTGCTGACTCATCAGAACTTATCATGGCAGTTCTGAGCTGACGTGGCATAACAGTCACACCAAAATGGTCAAATGGAGAAGTAATGTTCAAAAAAACTTCACAGGCAAACACGTGTGCAGATACTGCATTTAGGGAGGACAGTGCTTATATAGAAAAATATAAACAGCACTATAAGATAGGGATTCAAAAATTATTCCAATTTCAATATTTGGTTATCTTCTGTTTTCTCTCCGTTACAATGAGATATGTGTGCTTTATGTAGGAAAATGATGTGATGGGAGTAGACCTGCCAAATAAAGGAAATTGTATTGTCTATACTAACACTTACAGGAAAAGACTTAAAAGATATTTTTTTTTTCTTTATTCTTAGGCTGTTCTAGCTGGTGACTTCATCCTCTCAGCTGCTTCCGTAGCTTTAGCACGAATTGGAAACACTACTATCATCTCTGTTCTAACTCAGGTGATTGAAGATCTGGTGCGTGGTAAGGTCTTTTTCTATTTTTGTCTTCAGATTTGCTTGCCTAAGCAGTAAACCCATGAATAAAAACTCCCATCTGTGCAACTTTTTAGGTGAATTCCTCCAGTTGGGTTCCAAGGAAAATGAGAATGAGAGATTTGCTCACTACCTCGAGAAGACTTTTAAGAAGACTGCGAGTCTTATAGCAAACAGTTGTAAAGCAGTATGTACGTCTGTCTCTTCTAAAGTTAACATACCATACTGTAAGCTTCACAGCTAAACTCCTAGTTATTCCTGTTTTCTCTGGAGACCCTCCAAAGCAAATCCTTTAAATTTAAAACCCATGTGAATGGGTTTGAGATTGTGCATTTTATCACAGTTCAGCTGTGTAGCCTCCAATATTGGTTTTCACTCTTTCTTTTCTGTTTTGTATTCATACACGCATTTATTGTTATCCTCACTTGAATCAAAATAAGGTTCACAATGGCAGTCCTTAATTTATTAAATTCTGCAGCTGTGAGACAGTGTTTTTAATCTCAGTCGATAATTCTTGAGCCTATAATTTGATTTTAAGTCGTCTGACATCTGGTCCCACTCACTGGTGCTGAGTGGGACCTTAAATAGTGGGAGCAAACAACTAATTGTGTATACTCTACATTACGTTCTAAAAGAACAAAAGCATGTACTTCTTGATTTGTTTGGGGTTTTTAATTATCAATTGCTATATCCAATCCTATCTGTCATTCAGTTCTGTTACTTCATTACAAAAAGATCTGATTCAAGATGGTGTTCTTATCCAAAAAACATGTTTAATTTTAGTGCAGAAAATGGAGAAGTGGGCAATAATCTCGCCCCAAAAGAGAGTTATAATTTTTTTTTTTTTTTAATTAAAGGTGGTATAGCTGGTGTATGCTATAGCAAGAGGGAGTTCTAAGAGAATTAGATGAGAAATTTGTGCTAGTGTTAGTCATCCTTCTTTGTTCTCAGAGAACTGGTACATTTGTGCAATAGACAGCAGTTGAAAATTGCTTAAATCAAAAGGATCATAGAGAATGAGACACACAGATTTTGTGGGGAGGGAAAATATGTTTCATTCTAGTTGGAAGAAAGAGATTAAGTCTTCTGGATTGCTCATATTAATGGCAGTATGACCCTGGCAAGAATTTCCCTTTGCAAGTCTTCATTTATATTGGTGGGCAATTGGACTAGCAAGGAGCATCACATTATTCTGCTACCACTATAAAACCATACAAATTTTTATATTCACTTTGACAGTTTTCCTAAAAGACCCTTCCCAGATAGAAGAAATCACCTTCCCACTGGGTGGATTCTCCTTATGAAGCTGCTTTTCTGAGTTTTTGCCTTTTCATAACTCACCAGAGTTAAGGTTTAAGCACTTCCCTCCAGACTGTGGCTGTGATGCTGGTGGAAGAGGTGTTTGTCTGCTTTTCTTCCAGTGGTTGTTCTGAGTTGTTCCATTGCCAAATTTCTGGAATTTGATATGCAGTAAAATTTGTGTTATAAAGGAAGAACAAGGAAGATGTCAGTCTTTATGACAAAACCATACATATTGCACACACTTGTGTATATATACTTGTGTGTGTGTGTATATATATGTCTCCCTCAGTTTCTTTGTGCATGGATTAGGAGAACTCTGCTGATAGCAGTGAAAAGGTGTGGGGTTTTTTTTTTGTTTGGGGGGGTGGTGGTGGTTTGTTTAGATGGTTTTGGCTACTAAGGAAAAGCATGGAATCAGAAGGGAGTTCTGTTTTCTGTAGTGAAAATGATAAGTGGGGTCATCAGTTCTAGCTTGAAAGGAAACTTCAGCTGGGGAATCAAGAGTATTCACATCTTGTTTTCAGGGACAGAGCTAAGGAGAGACATTATTGGTTTTCAGAACGTCAGTTACAACCAGGCTAGTATGTCATTAGAAGCAGTTCAGTTCCTGTTAATGATAGGAAAAAAAAAAAACTGGTTTGTTTCTGTGCATAAATAAGATAAAAGCATTAACTGGAAAGAAGATGTCAAACAAGTTCAGGTGGCATCTTAGAATTCTACAGTGTCATGCCTTAGAGATGGAAGAGTAGAGTATTCCTGGAAAAATGTCTAAACAAGATAATAGATAGCTGTCAACACTGGTCTAGTCACTGTATTAGATACCTTCTGCATCGCCAAAGCATTATGGTATTTAAATCAAAAGTTCTTTAAGTAAGCAAATTTTTTTTTTTTATGGACAGAACAGTCTGTTCAAGATGTTAGAGCCATCCCAGTCTCCAGCTTATTTCTACAATAGTTCTGCATGGGGCAATGTTACCAGAGTTGCAGTCAAAGCAGTACACTGCAAAAGGAAATGGTGGCAGACGGCCCAGAGGGTCACTGAAGCCTTAGTTACAGAGAGGCATTTTTCAGACAAACATGAGAGGTGACTTCAGTTCAAGAATTCAGAAACAATAAATCTGAAGTGGAATTTCTATTAGTCATCAAGCAAGCTGGAGATGGCAAAATAAGCTGAGCAGGTTCCCTTTCCGTCTTTTTTTATCCTGCTGTAATGTGAATTCCTAACCCTCATAAAGCTGTTTATATTTTGCATAGCATACTTTCAGAAGAGGGATTAAATCGTGCTTGTTTTGAGAGAAGTGTAAAGCTGCACTAGAGATTCTTGATTTCTGTTAGGAGAAAACACGCAGCCTCCACAAGTAAGGCAAGGCGGTGTATGGAAGGTCTGCCTTAGGCACTGAAGAAAAGGAATAGTCTGCAGCTCCGGATCTGCCTGTGAGCTCCTGCTTTAACTAGTTCATAGTTTGGTGTGTGCACAGGGCTCCATCAGAAAAGCCCACCAGGGTGTGGAACTGGTGTCTAGGAAAGTAAGACCTCTGACCACCACCAGCAAAATTGATCCCCCGCAGTCCAACTAAGCATGCAGACTACGATGAAGTTCAATAGCATGCCTAGTTGGATGTAGGGTAATAGCATCAGTAGCCTTGGATATTATGGTCAGCCAGTAAATTTCCATATTTATTATTTAAAAGACAGTAACTCCTTTGAGGGTATTTCTTCTTCATAATGTTTGCTATGAAAAAGATTAGCATAAATAGATCACAGATACTCAGGCAGATAATCTTCACTTCCGTAAAAGTACAATTCTTCATAAACAAGTACTTGGTTAACC
>VZTL01066191.1:240-12517 GCA_013400535.1 Scopus umbretta | reverse complement strand
CACCTCCTGTCTCTGGTGGCCTCTCACGCCGCCGTGGTGCTGGAAGGCCCCACCCGGCTGCTTTTTGTGCATCTCGGCAGGTCTTCTGGTGCACGGGCAGCACAGTGTCTGCGTGTCCTTAGGCGTGGGTTTCTCATGGGAAGCAGGGAGGTTGTTCGGACAAGCAGCTAACCCTCGTACTGCTCTTGATGGTGCCAGCTTGTATCGTTCGAGTGTTTGCGTCTCTTTCTGACATAAGCCACGTGCTTTATCCTTATTTCTTGGGGGGAGGGAGGGAGGGAGCGGAAGATTCACCTGAGAGTGCTGATGCACTTGTTCTGGCTTCCTTTGGATTTTTAATTGATTTTCGACCTGCTCGCTGGCTTCAACAGCAGACTTGACATCACCATGGCAGGAAGCTCTTATAACTTAAAAATGGAGGTCTGGGTACAGGAGAGACATAAGTGAGTGAATGACCTTCTGTCGAAGGCATCAGCATGGGTCACCGTTTCAGTACTGCTTGGCGTGCTTCGAGCCACGCTTTTGGGAAACAGGAACTTGGAGATATCGGTGGGATGGGATGAGTAGAGGCGAGAAGGGGAGAGAGAGGAGATTGGGAATTAGGGTTAAATAGGACAAGGGAACTTGCAGATGCATAAATGAGAAGAGAAGGCTTCAGGGAGACCTTATTGCAGCCTTTCAATATGTAAAGGACCCTTATAAGAAAGATGGAGAGACTTTANGCCGGACGCGCCTCAGCGCCGCCGCCGCTGCTGCTGCTTTTAGGGCGGCTGCTTCGCCCGCTCCCGCCTCCCTCCTCCCCTCCTTCCTCTTCCTCCGCGGCGCAGACCTCCGGGCGAGCCCCTCCCGCTCGCCGCCGTGCGCGGCCCCACCCCTTCCCCGTGTGGGGAGCGGCGGCGGCCGCTGCAGCAGCAGCAGCAGCTAACGGTCCTTTGTGTGCGGCGGCGGGCATGTGAGTGGCGACGGGACGGGAGGCCGCGGGCGTGCGGCGCTGCCGGAGCGGCTCCGCTGGCAGGCCCGGNAACCCAAACCATTCTATGATGCTAGGAAAGAACTAGATGTGAGTGGTTGTATTGCTCAAGAAGCTTTTAAGAACCTACATGGGGAACACAAGTAATCTTTGAACACTCGTGTTTGAAACAAACTGCCTATGTAGTTTATCATTTATTTTCTTGCCTGGTTTTGTGTGTCCTTGATTTTGTTCTCTCCAGGCCTTCCTGTTTTGGGAGGAAGGAGATCTGTATATTTCTGTCCAAATTTTGTCTGGAAGCAAAGATCTGAGGAGCAGTCTGGCTGGCACAGAAAACTTATCTTTTGGCAGGGAACAGTCAGTAAGCAGACTGTAATAGCTAGTCTGGTTTTGGTTTTTATTAATATTAAACTAAAATACATATGGGAATATTTGTACTGTAGCAATTTTGAAAATGATTCTGTTTGATCCTGTTTACTGGAATCAAATTATTTTTTAATTTACTGAGGTAGTAGAACATTCATCAGTAAATCTTTTTTTTCTGTTAAAGCTGCTGCATGTAATTTACAGATGTTAAGTAAAATCCAGTATCTCTTTCTGTCATAGTTCCTTACAGTGTGTTAAACTATTGATTTCAGTCTGTTCATTCTCCAAGTTTCTGCTGGTCTTTTGCTATAAAAATCCTACCTGAGAAAATTATTTATTCCACCCCTGTAATGCTTGGTATGGGTTACAGCATTCTGTGGATTCTTTTTTATGTTAATTTAGAGTCCTGACTGGGTGGTATACCCAGTTTAAGCTATTTTACATCTTAAGACAAGATCATCTCCAGTATAACATTTCTGTAGGAACTTACAATAAGCACGCTGTTGTTGTAAGTACTATTTAAAACTGGTTTAAGTAAAAAGGAATATAATTTTTTTCTTACTAATGTTTTTAAATTATGACTACATACTGTGGACTTGGACTGTCTTTTGCCTATTAAATAGAGTTAGACTACGTCTTTGTAAGCACCAACTTCTTTCTAGTGATTTGTTTTTGCCCATCGAAGTGGGGAAGTAGTCCTGAACTTTGCTATAAACTGAGGCTAAAATAATAATATAACTTCACATAATAACATTTTCATATAGTTTACTATAAATGGAAACAAATTTGAATTGGTTATGTTTCTAATTAGCATAGTGCAACTTCTAATGCTACGTTTGTTATCATGGTATGCAAGATAACATCACGTCATACATGACTTTCAGCATCACATCATATATGACTGGGACACACATATAATATGAAACTAGAATTGCAACAAAACCATTATGTGCCATAATTACTAAATAGTTTTCCCAGTGGCTGCTAAAGAATTTGTTGCTTAGTTTGCCCAGTTTCGCTGTGATGTTCTCAGCGAGTCCATAGGTCTGCATGTAGAGGTAATGGGGAGATGAGGCTGTTGAATTCTTCAGGAGTGTTTCTGTGACATACTTTTTTCTCTACACATTCTGTATTACTAGCTGCTTTGAGCTGATACTGCTTAGTTTAAAATCCTGTGACACTGCATACCTATATGTACTTTCTGGTGTACGTAGACCATGTACTTCCTGTATATGTTTATTTTCTTCATGGGCATGCACCTTAGAACAATAACTGGTTTAGTTGTATGCTTCCAGAAGTTCCCAGAACATGGAACTTTTCAAATGTAAAAACAGGAGGCCGTGGCTCGCTTTTAGTATGCTTCCGTAGGCATTTTTTCCACCTGATTTGTTTGCAGCCATTTTTTGGTCCTGTTACTATCAAACTGGTACTTCATCTGAGGAGTATCATTAGGCAAAGGAGGCCATCCTAGACCTCAGGGACTGAAAGTGCTGTTCAAGCTGAATATTGGATGTTTCAGAGTATTTGTATACTTAAAGATAGAACCAGACGTCATAGAATAAATACGTAGGAAATGAAGCTACAGTAAATTATTTATACTGCAGAATGTTCTGATGAAGATATGTCTTATTTTTTATTTCAGTTATCTGATGGTATCAAGATTGTGGATCTTCAGAAGTTTCAAAATCAAGTTTTTCTGAAGCTTCAGTCAAAAGGGTTGAAAGGAGGAGGTATGAAAAATACCAGTCTCTGTTTATAAACTGGAAGGTCAAAGCTTTTCCTAACACAGTCTGGAGTTAATCGAAATTATTCTCTCCTTTAAATAGGAGGCAATTAGTTTTCTTGTAAGTCCTAGGTATACCTTCACTTGTTCTTTTCATTCTACTCCAGGAAAATTAAACTTCTCTTAAGTGCCTTGGTGGTTTGTGGTGTTGGTTTTGGTTTTTTTTTTTTTTTTTTTTTTGTAATTTCACATGTAGAAACTAGAATAGTGCTGTCCTTTGGAATCAATAAAACTTGCCTTGCAGTAGCGTTAATAGCTGCCTTGTCTCACGTAAAATAAGCTGAATACTTGTAAGCAATTCAGATGCTGAAAGGGTATCTTTTCAGTAACCACTGCGTAGAAGACTATACCATTGGTAAAAAGCTTTTGATTTCTTCTTTTTGTTTGTTTGTTTTTCTTCTGATTCTCTGTGTTTATTTACATTTTTGTTACAAAAATTGCAGATATATCTGTTTTTATGGTATCATGAATTAGATTATGATACCTGAATATCTTCAGAAATGCTCTTAATAAAATCTGTAATGATTATGTTAGTTGGTTGCTAACATTAACATCCTTTTAAGAATAACTTTATTATAAGGGCATGAAGTAAATGCTAATGGGATGGTAGGATGAAGAAGGAAACCCTTCTTTTCATTCAGATATTTTATTTGGTGTCATAAAATATTGTATTTCTTAGCCTATGTAAGCCATGAGTGTACTGGATTATGGTTTTCTAGTGACAGAGGGAAGTGAAGCATTTGTATATTAGCCAGAAGTTCATGTTCACATTCTCTAGAACCTTCGATGGGTAGAAAATATCTATGAAAATGAACCCCATGGTTCTATGGCATCAGACATTTTGCTTTCTCTCATTCTTGCCTGTTTGCTCTGATAATTTTTTGCTCTGTGTAGGCTGTGATAGACTAAATAAAAAGAGGTTTTTTTTTTCCTTCTCTGAGCTGTATTTTGCCATGCAAGTGTATGGAGAAGATAGTATAGTAGCTCTAAGAAATCTTTCATAGGAAAGAAAAACAGTTGCTGGTTTTTGTGCCTAGGAACAGAATATTTAGCTGTGAGATTCTCTAAGAGATACCACTCTAAGCAGTCCATGTCTAGATAAAGCACTTAGCTTTTGCTGGCCCACAACTCTGTAAGTCAATCTAAAAGATCTGAAGGCTTTAGTACCAGCCTTTTGTGTTCATTCTGGAGTCTTTCAGTTCTGAGATTTTTCCTTACAGCAGATGAATCAAGGAAGCCCCGAATTTCTAACTTCAGGAAGCACATGGTCAGTACAGCCAAGCACATTGGTTGCTGAAGTACTCTGAAGATCACCCTTGTCACCTCTGTGTTCATTCTATCAGATAACGCATAATCTTATGATCACAGAATAATTGATGTTGGAAGGGACATCAGGAAGTCTCTCCTCCAACCTTCTGCTCAAAGCAGGGTCAGCTCTGAGGTCAGACCAGGTTGCTCAAGGGTTGATCTGGTCAAGTTTGGAAAGCCTCCAAGAATGGATACTGCACAGGCTCTCTGGGCTCCTGTTCCGATGCTTTGACTGTCCTTATTATGGAAAAAGTTTTTCCTTCAGATTGGTGGAACCAGTTTTGTGTTAAATATGACCAGCTCTAATACTCAAGAAAAATCAGTTCAGAATTTCACAGGATGCAGTAAGTCATGATCTCAAGATACAGATGCTCTTATGTAAGGAGTACATGTAAGTTAGTAAGATGTAAGGAGTTAGAATAATGTCTATCTTCAGTCTATCACTTTAAAAGTTACTAGTGTCTGTTTTTGTGGTTCCCATAGTGAAATGTGTTGTTTAAACACTTCCGCCTGCCTGCCCAGGTTAGACTTAGAGAAGATCGGTTTCTTGATTTTTAGACAATTTCTCCTAAGAAAAGAAACACCCAAACTTTCCTGCTGTTGATCAGTTCACCTTATTTTGGAAGTTTGCATATTGTGTGTTGGCTTTCATATACTTAAGTATATTGCAAAAAATAAAAAAGTTATAAAATACTTCCCAAACTTTCAGCTGCGAGTTGCAATTTCTTGGTTTGGTTTTTTTTTTCATTAATGCTATTAAGTTACCTTAAATAAAGAACAATACAAAAATTGCCTAAAGACAAGACGTTTGATGTTTTTACTTGTTTTCTCGGCAAATAGATCTCTCTTATCTATCCCCTTTTTTCCACATTGCTGAGGATTCTGTGGTTTGTTTGTTTTTTTTTTGTCTAATGTTTTGTTCCGTAGTATATATAATATGTGTGTGTGTGAATCTGTGTGGTTCATAAATACACATTATGCAGATGGGGGAGAGAGAGAGAATAATTACTTTATTAATAGCTTTAAAGGGAAGTGATAAATGGGGCATCAGTAGATTCTGTTTTCCTTGTGGAAATGGTGTCATTAATATTTGTTTGAAGCACTTGTTTTAGAGGTTTGGATTTAGGGAGCTGCTCTTTAGTCTCAGACTGGAGTTTGAAATTAAGGGTATTGATCCTTTCATTCTGTGATAGACTGTCTCTTAGAGCAGGGGCTAACCTTGGTGTTAGTGGAGTCTACGTCCACCAGAACTTCGTAACGCTTGATAGTACCTTTCTGAGACTCTTTTTCCCTCCTGTGCTAAGCCCAGGTAACGCCAAAGCTTGTACCAGGCCCAGCACCACGATATGCCAGAACAGGTGGTGTACACTAGAGCCAAAGTATACTGTGCCTGTGTGTAGCTGTCAGTAGGGATCATCACTGGCTATAAAAAAGTTTAGAGCCACTGCTTCCCTGGAATACTGTCCTGCTACTTAAAGAGTAGTTGTCCTTTAAAAGTTGCTATATTTGAACATCCAGTAGTTGGAGTTGGGGTATAACTGATGCAAAGACTTAGCCCGCAAATTTATTTTATCCAGATATGAAACAACATGTTGACATTAACATCAAGACTGCTATTTAATTTTTTTTAATAAAAAGATTTATAATGTAGTATTTTTACAGTTGATTTAGGAAATACAAGATTTCACAGTATCGGGCCTTGAGTTAATTTAAATTTTTTTTCAAAATTCCCAGTAATTGTTTGGTGAGGTTTCTTTTTAATCTGAAATTAAGTGCATAGTAGCATAATACACAGATTATTTTTTGTTTGTTTGTTTTAGGTCGGTTTGGACAAACAACTCCACCACTTGTTGATTTTCTTAAGGATATTTTAAGAAGATACCCAGAAGGAGGACAGATTCTTAAGGTATACAGCAAATGGTATTTTTAACAGTCATTAATGCATTACAGAATACCATTAGTTTAACACTTTCCAGCAAATCTTGCAGTTGTTGTACCTCAGTAGATATTCATTCTAGTACAGGAGATACATGTTTCCATTTCTGTGGACAAGGCAAAGTGACTTGTGTGGATTTTTTTTCTTTTTTTTTTTTTCTTTTTTTTTTTTTTTTTCTTTTTTTTTTTTTTTTCTTTCCCCCCTGGTGTTTTAACGTTTCTGAGTTTGCTTGTCAAAGACGCCATTGTAATTTATAAAAAAATTGATAAAATGCAGATGTTACAATTAAATCAGAGACATAATGATGTACCTTATGTGAGCGAGATAAAAATGTTCATTTTGCTTCTTACTTTGTCATTCATCCCTGCTATAAGCTATGGTAAACCCACATAATAGTATGTACAATTTTTTGGGAGGGATTATCTTAGTGTAAGATTGGCATAAGCTGGAGACTATAATACAAGATTTTGCTGTGGAATTTCTTGGTAGCTAAATATATTTTCCTCAGTGAACCTTGACAGTGTCACAAAGTTTCATCGTTAGATTAAGAGCACTTTTAAGTTGGGAATCTTTGAGTGGCTTTTGGGAGACTTGCTCTAGAGTGGTAAGAATAACGAACCCATCAGTTTTGTATGGGCTGAAAAACATTTTTAGTCTAGACATTGGTTCTCTTAAAAAAAGAACGTCACAGGATCTTCTGAACTGAGGTTGATGTTCTTTGTGGTGTTCTATTGTTGCTCCAGGAGACTTCAAAGTATGCACCAGTAGGGCATGTTATATTGTGATGCTGCACATTTGAATGTTATGTGTACAAGCCTAACAATGGAAATGACAACATTGATTTAAGCACTAAAATTTTTTTCAGTAAATAGGATGGTGAACTGGTAGAGTGGAATCCACCTCAGCTTACTTTAGACATGGCTGGAACACCTCTCCTTTGAAGAAAGGCTGAGGGAGTAGGGATTGTTCAGCCTGGAGAAGAGAAGGCTCCGCTGAGACCTTATTGCAGCCTTTCAATGCTTAAAGGGGGCTTATAAGATGGAGAGACACTTTATACGAAGGCCTGTAGTGACAAGAGAAGGGGCAACAGTTTTAAACTGGAAGAGGGAAGGTTTAGATTGGACATAATGACATATTTTACAATGAGGGTAATGAGACCCTGGACCAGGTTGCCCAGGGAAGTTGTGGATGCTCCATCATTGGAAGTTTTCAAGGTCAGGTTGGACGGGGGTTTGAGCAACGTGTTCTAGTGAAAGACATCCCTGTCCGTGGTGGATTGTTGGACTAGATGGTCTTTATAAAGGTCCCTTCCAACCCAAACCATTCAATGACTCTGTGATCTGAAAAAACACAGATCATTCTAAATTTGTCAAATCCCGCAAGAGGAAGGACAGGTACTTATAGAAGATGATTTGTCTGATTTATTGTAGCTTCCTACGCTAACATCTGGAAGTGCCAGTTTGATTTTTTTTGAAGAGCACCTGGGGTGATTAGTTCATATTTGCTTGTTAAACTTCTCATCCAGAATGCTTCTTCACATGGATGTTAGGAGAGTAATTTCCTTAGTATACGGGAATACTAGGTTCTAACTAATGGAATTTGGTACAGAGAGAGAGAGAGAGAGATGTAGCTGTATGTATAAAACACACAAATACAAATGGTGACATGTGATGACAGTTCCTGCTGTCTCTTGGAAGGTTTTCTTTGCAACTGTGGAACTGGAAGTTGGTTATTTTTAGTGTGAATGCTTAAGATAAGCATATCTTAAATTGTTTTGGCAAACTGTGTCCTGGATATATTCTGAGCAGTGTCCTTTCATAGGATGGGTGCTTAGATTTTTATTATTTCCCAGTATTAGTTGAATCTGTAAGATGCATTTGAATCATGGGGGATTCAGACCTTCTTAACAATTTAAACCAAATTTCTCATTCCAACATGAAGAAATAAGATAATGGCCTTAGAAATCAGAGAGGTAAATCTAGAAGTAGAAATGTTCCTCTCTTCATGGTTTACGATTTAGAGTTAACAGACTGTTAGGGAGGGATTGCTACCAGGAATTTTGTTGATCTGTTAAAATTTATTTCACTGTTTGGATTCTTCAAACGCTGTTACAGCTGAATGTAGCAGATGCTCTGTGTGTCACAGCATGAATGCAAGTCTCTGACTACATGGCGGTTTCCATGATTAATATTTCTAGAGGCTTTGGCTACCTTTCTGTACCTTTTTGAATGATTGCCGTAATTATTCTTTTAGAAGAAGAATTGCATGATTTTTGTAATTAAATACCTCATGGTGATTTTTAAAAAATGTATTATTTACGCTTAACTGAAGGTGTATTTCTTGCTATCTCATCTTGCTTTGGAATTATGTAGAAGTAACAATATAAACAATACATTTTGTTACTTGTGTGATATGCCTTACAGAGTGAACATACTGTCACAAAGTGAAAAATTGAGGGGTTATAGTTTTGAAACCAGATATTAAATAACAATGAGCTTATTTTACTGTCAAGAGTATATTAGAATGCAACCTCATCTGAAATACCTGCTGCTAGTTGATGATGCATTTTTAAGTAAAGATTCATCTTGCTAGCAAGTCTTTTATTTTTATGCATAATTGAATGAAATTTGTTGCATGAATACATTGGATGTGATATGATATTCCTACCTAGCTTTTCAATTCAGCTGAGATACTTCTTTATGCCAAATTTACATATACCCATACAAACATACCCACGTGTGTGTACGTGTGTATATCTGATGTATGAGTGTGTATCTTTGGAGCCCTGATACACTTTGATGATTCAGTGTAAATAGAGCATTGTGTGAAGCTCTAATCCTGTAGGTATTTATAATCATGCTTACGTGTCTGCAGTGTATAATGCTTTTGATGTAAATTGGACCAGATAGGTATATTTTATTAATGGAAGTGTTTACAGAACTTGTTTATTGACATTTTAGTTATTAGAGTTTTCCATAGCTCTCACCACTACTAATACTAATTAATAAATACTCAATCTTAATATAAGCCTCTTTCTAATCTATGGGTTTCATTCAACAGGTGAACTCTGCTGTTTCATGATTTACAGAGTTACTGGTCAGAGGTGTTTTGCAGCCCTTTGCTGAAGGGGTGTTAGAAGTGAGGACCATGGCTCTTGAACAGTTGGTTCATACTGTGAAATGTTAACTTAAATGGAATTCAGTTGATCTAAAGAAGAGTGCTGTGTATTGCCCTTTTATGACTTGTTGCCTAGCTGTTGTCTTACAGTTGTTGTGTGGGATAAACAGTANTGTTTCTAAACTTTATAAATACTGCTTGTGTTTGTATTTGAGCTCCAAATTCAAATCACTTTTATAGTATTTGTCTGAGTATTCCTTTTATAATGATGTCTATTTTCATTCAGGTAAACTGTATAGAATTATTTTGGTTGAAAAGTATGAAAACAATTACACTTGAGACAATTGCTTATTACTTTCTGCTGTTTAAATTGGAAAGGCATTGCCAGAATATGTACAACATTACTGCATTATACTTTGGTTTTGTGTGTGTTTGTTGCTGTCTCAGGAACTGATACAGAATGCAGAAGATGCTGGTGCCACAGAGGTTAGGTTTTTATATGATGAAACTCAGTATGGAACAGAAACTCTATGGTCAAAGGACATGGCACAATATCAGGGTAAATGCAATTTTTATTATTTTTAGTCATTATTCTTGAATATGTGTGTGATTCTGTGTTTTTCTCCTTGCTGTATGGAGATGACCATACAGAGATGACTCTATTTCTGCTTCCACCTTACTAGGTGCATATTTTGTCTGTGTTCTGATGTTGATAATTCTTTTCCAAAGCTAGTATTTGGTATTGAAGGCCTTACACTGTCTTCTCGCTGGTTGTCAGCAGCAGCTTTCCAGCTGCTTCGAGTTAATGTTTTTTGAGAAAGTCTTCATGTTCTGCTTTATTCTAAGTCAATTCTCCCAGGATGACTGTATATCCTGTGGTTTATTTCCCTGGGTTCACTGGGTATCCCAAAAAACGAGAGCGGATTTTTAGTAGAGCAAGTAAACAAGATTTAATAAGTAAGACCTAGGATAAAAGAATGCTTGGGGTATTAGACAATCATTTACAGTTGTTTTACATGTCAGCCTCTGCCTTTTGAGACCTATCTCCGGTTCTTAATGTAAAGATGACCCTACCCCTTTATATTTCAGCACTCTTCAGGCAGTTCTGTTTTCTTCCCCATCTCTCATTCTCTCACCCTTATACCAAATTTTGCTCCATGCTGCCTGTATACTGCAAATGTAGTTTCTTGTAACTTTAAGGTTTTTACATCATCTAATACAGCTTTGTGTGGTAGAGGTAATTTTTGTATTTATCAAACAAATTAATTTGCATAATCATCCCAAAAGGCATTCAGTCGTGATTTGAAGATTTCAATGATGAATGATCCACTACTACTTTTTTCCTAGCTTTTTTCAGTTGTTAATCAATTAAGTCTTCTAATTTGAATTTGTGTCTTACTTTCTAGACACAGGCTATTATTATATCTTGCCATGTATTCCCCTCCAGTGGAGGTATTAATAGACTGTGATTAGTACATAAGTCAAACATCTTTTTGATAGACTGAACAGATTGAGTTTAAGCCTTGCGCCACAGAACACTTCTTTCAGTAGTTCTGTTGTTTTCTGCTTTCTGTTCAGTTTTTCAGAATCATCCTTTTAAAATGTGGATACCAGAACTAGATACCTCATCAGAATATAAATCTCTTAAGTACCATAAATCAGAGGTAAATCCATCTTCTTGCTTCTGTTTTTGCTGCTATTGTACACTTCCCTTTCATTGCCAAGCATAATTTGATGTCAGCTTGAGTCATAGCTTTCCTATTAAATTTGCACATGCATACTTTAAAGAAATACTTGCTCAGTTCTGTAAGTTCATTTCCTAGAAATTTTTAACAGTAAATAGTTTTCTTCTGTCATCTTTTTAACACTTGCCTATTTATTATAGGGCCAGCATTTTATGCATACAATGATGCAATTTTCACCCCTGAGGACTGGCATGGTATACAGGAAATAGCAAGAAGCAGGAAGAAAGATGATCCCTTGAAAGTTGGAAGATTTGGAATTGGCTTTAATTCAGTTTATCATATAACAGGTACTCTCAGTAGATATTTTAAAATAAAAATGTTGAAGTTTTAGATTGTTTAATTATTTTAGATATTCATCAAACATTTAATATTTTCTCTATAGTGCATTTTAAAATTAGATTACTGGCTAAGTTTCCTTAAGAAGCGTTCACATTTTTCTAAAAATTTATAAGGCATCCTTTGGATTTTGAAGGTTTTTGGAGATTTCTTCTAGTAACATCATTATGTACTTAGTCCCTTTTGCTGAAATGAACGTTACATTTTTATTTCAGTTATGCACTTCTGTTCATATTATAGAGACCCATAATATAGGGTAGACGTGCAAGTAGAAGTGTGAAAATTTAGAGTAGACTGAAACTTTTATGCAGTTTCTTTGTATAATAAGCAGTGATTTTATTTCATGCCAGAAAGGATATTCCATAGTAGAGGTATATGCACATTTACATTTGAGAGAGATATGATATATATTCTTTCATAAGCTGGTAATGTTCAGTCTTGAAACCTATTATTCTGGCAAAATATTTTACTACTGTACAGATGGTGACGATAGGGTTGAGTGTTTATGGGTAAGAACCAGGGGGAAGGCCAACAAGGCAGTTATCACGGTGAGAGTTTGTTACAGACCACCCAGGCAGGATGAAGAGGCAGACAAAATATTCTATAAGCAGCTGGGAGAAGTCTCACAATCGCTAGTCCTTGTTCTCATGGGGGACTTCAACTTACCAGATGTCTGCTGGAAATACAATACAGCAGGGAGGAACCAGTCTAGGAGG
>VZTL01066188.1:0-10537 GCA_013400535.1 Scopus umbretta | reverse complement strand
CAAACTACTCTATGATTCTATGACTTTAAGAGGGGAACGAGAAAACAACAGCTTGCAGCTGCTTCACCATGAGTCAAGGCATTAAACAGTAATAAATCACGTGAGTTGCTGATGCAGCCTTTTGTGTGATTTCCCCACAATTCTACTATGCGATGTACTTTTTTCTTACAGGTGGTGATTACTAACTATGCCTCCTTTTCATCTTGAATGTGGAACATGTGGAAACCAGTTGCTAGCCCCAACTCAGCTATCAGTGACTCACACTGATTTGGAAATGCTTCTTGCAGATAAAATTTGTAAGCCACTTACATTCATGATTGTTTGTATAGCTGAAGCATTAGAGCCTTGCTTCATCACAGCTGAATGAAGTAATGGGGAATTGACTATTTTTTACTGCCACAATACAAGCCTTGGGTTTCTCTAGATTGATACATGGTAGTATGTACGTCAACAGCAACCTGGGCTTCATTAGGAAGACTGTTGCCAGCAGGTTGAAGGAGGTGATCCTTTCCTTCTACTCAGCGCTGGTGAGACACATGTGGACTGCTGGGTCCAGTTCTGAGCTCCCCAGTACACAAGAAACATGGACATACTGGAGCAAGTCCAGTGAAGGGTCACAAAGATGATGAAGGAACTGGAGAGGCTGAGAGAGTTGGGATTGTTCAGCCTGTAGAAGAAAAGGCTCAGGTGGAAAACTTACCAATATGTATAAATACCTGGGGAGGGTGTGTGCAATGAGTGTGAGACAGACTCTTCTCAGAGGTGCCCAGTGACAGGACAAGAAACAATGGGGGCAACCTGAATTCCAAGATGCATTGAAACGTGAGAAGAAACTTGGTTTAGTGGAGTCTCTATCCTTTGAGATATTCAAAACCTGACTGGGTTAATTCCTGGATAACCTGCTCTAGTTGATGCTGCTCTACACAGCGGTATTGGGCTATATGATCTCCAGACATGCCTTCAAACTACTGTTACTCAGTGATTCCTATGGCTTGCATGGTCACATACAAAGTGTGAAGAATTAGGAATAAAATCCATTTTAACAACTTCATATCAAAGCCATCCTTTCTCCACTTAGAGACACAAAAATACTGGGAAAGTACTAGATTCTTTTCTAATCACGTTATTTATTTGTACTCAGAATATTATTTGTATTCAGAATATTCAATATAAACATAATGTCTTTGTTTCCTTAACTTCACAGCTAATAATTTCATTGCATCTCTTGTATGCACATGTGCATAAACGTACATGATCAGTATATGCTATATTTACGCGAGTATTTAGAAAAGTGTAACAAAATATTTATAAAGAAGTGTTTGCAGTATTTTGGTTTCAATTTTGTAATCTTCAGTGCTCAACTCCCAATTTTCTCTAATCACTTGGTGTATTAAAGGATTACAGATAGTAGATAAAAATTCTGCTAGCATCTCTAAGCATTTTTTTTTATCTGAATCACAACTTCTTGGTATTTCATTCTACACAAAATTATCTCTGTATTCATTCTCAACTACTTAGATAAAAGGAATGGCCACTGCAAATGAAAGTGGTTTGCCAAATTTACAGTGAAGAAAAAGATAACACAATCTTACTTCCATTAATTCCATCAACTTGTTAAAGATGTTCTCAGTATCTTCTGCATATGTTGCAGTAATTAACTTTATAGACAAATAAAGTGGAACGATGACCATGCCCAAACACCAGGAAAACTGAAATGCAGACCCTGAATTTTGGTTTTATGAATAACACATATTTAAACTGTAAACAAATGCACTGAAATCACGTGTAAACAGATTAGGTACAAGTAATTTAGAAGACATATTAGATTAACTGTACAGTCCTTGGCCTTTGATAAAATTTGATAAACAAACACTTCTGATATGCTCTGAAATTCAGAGCACACCAGGATAAAAATACCATGAAGGTAAAACGAACTGCAGAGTTCTGTTAGATAGGGAAACGTTATAGAATTTTATGGAAGCCCTAGCATGTGCAATTTTAATTTATCCAGTGTCAAAATCAGACAAGCCTGCATGTCTACTTTTAGCTCTATTTAATTTTATTCCTCTTTTTAAATAGGATTTAAATTATTTGGTCCAATCCTTGGGGGTTTTTATGCGATTCACACCTAAATTTTTCCACATTAAATTCAGCAAAGGAAACTCTATGTGGAAGTTACGGAACTATGTGCATAGAATCAATTTTTTTCCTAACTTCCACCAATGACCAAGATGTATATGACATCATGGAGGGTTTCTCAGTTTACACCTTTTTTAACAACAACAAGAAGTAACTTCCGTATAAATTCCAGCCTTTTAAAAACATTCAATGACTTCATTGTAGAACACGTAAAACTTTGTTGTTCTCATCAATTTAAAATATGTTTATTTATTTCTCCTTGCATAAGGAAAACCAGTATATGAGGTTCCCTAGTAAACCTTCTCAACAATCACTGTTCTTTACAGCCACCATATTCTTTCACTGTCTCTTTTACAAAACAAACGTCTTGATGACAGTCCACAGTGATGTTCAGGAGCTATATATTTTGCAGGAACTCAGCAACTCAGGTGAACAACTCCATTGCACATACAGACATCCTGCAGACTTATCCCAAGGGGGACACTGTGGTGTCACAGTCGTCTTCTTTCCTTGATCAAGGACCCATCCAGAACAAGCTGCACCCTGATACCTATGATGCTCAGTGAGGCCTTGCACCCATGTGCTGTAAGAACATGGGCATGTGGCACCTGGTAGATTGTAAGTGAACAATACCAGCCGTCATGGGTGTTCGCTCTGGGAGGTTTTTGGACACCCTGCAGTTCTCTGGTTTTCTCTAGTCCCAACAACTCTGGGTTTTGTCATTTGTAAAGTTGCCTCTCTGCTGCTCACTCACACTTACAGATTACCATAAGCTTGTAATGAAAGAAACTGCAGCATCCTCATTATTAAAATCCTGTTAACAACAGTTAATTAAAAGTTAATCTCTACTAATCTCTACTGTTGCCTAACCACATCAAAAGCACAACAAGATCTGATCTCACTGATGTACAATGACTGTTTAGCTACTGGAACAACAGTTTGCAAAGGGCTTTGAGAAAGACTGATTTTGATATACCTCTTTCCTAGTATCAGGAGTATCCTAGTGGATTAAGGAATGTCTGCTGATTTGTATTAACACAATATAAAACATTCAATGTTTTAAATACTCTACTTTTAACCATACTACATATTACAGCAAACTTTACTGGTCATTGTCCTCCAGAGAACACAAAGAACAGCAACATGCCTTCCCGCGACCATAGGATAGTTTGAACCTTTAGCAACCTCTAGGTTGTTTTCTGCTGATTTAAGTAAGTACCTACACTGCAGGAAACCTCAGCCACTTGTTTTCTTAATTTCTATTTTTTTAATATTAATTTTAATTTAACAGTACAATTCATGGGACATGCTGCTTCAGTGTTGTGGTTTAACCCGGCAAGCAGCTGAGCACCACAGAGCCGCTCGCTCACTCTCCCCCTCCCCAGTGGGATGGGGAAGGGAATCGGAAAAAAAAATTAAAATTCGTGGGTTGAGATAAAGACAGTTTAATAAGGACAGAAACAAAGGGAAAATAATAATAATAACAACAACAACAACAATAATAATATACAAAATAAGTTATGTACAATGCAATTGCTCACCACCCGCCAACCAATGCCCAGCCAGTCCCTGAGCAGTGATTGCTCCCCCTGGCCAACTCCCTCCAGTGTCTATACTTAGCGTGACGCCATATGGTATGGAACAGCCCTGTGGCCAGTTTGGGTCAGCTGTCCTGGCTGTGCCCCCTCACAGATTCTTGTGCCCCTGGCAGAGCATGGGAAGCTAAAAAGTCCTTGGCTGGTGTAAACACTGCTTAGCAACAACTAAAACATCAGTGTGTTCTCAACATTATTCTCACCCTAAATCCACAACACAGCACCATACCAGCTACTAGGAAGAAAATGAACTCTATCCCAGCTGAAACCAGGACATTCAGTGCTGTCTTTGTTTCAGTATTTTTCTTGTGATGGGATGATTTTTGATAGTATGACATTTCCTTTATATAATCTGAGTAAAGATCACCCAGACTGTGCTTCCCTTTCACCTTTGCCTTCTGCATTTTTTTTTAACACTTTGGAGTTTCTCACTCTAAATAAGAATTTAACTGAAGGCTAGCATCTAGATCCCCAAACATCTAAAGCAGAGAACTGTGCACACAAAGTTCGTATGTGTCTTCTGGTTACTGTCAGCAGGAATGTACGTCTGAGTTGGAGAAAAAAAAAAACGTTCAGATGAACTGTTTAACTACAAATGTGCATACTTTTAAGAACTACACAATGTTGCAACACAGGAAGTAAAAACTTGGGAGGATCCGGGTCATATAGTCACTTTGATACAGAAAAGCAAGTGCCTGGAACTAGACCCTACATCAGTACAGGTTAAAGATGGTGAGTTAATTCCTGAGACATTCAGTGAAATAGTACAAACTAGAACATATCAAGGACACACATGTTTATAGCCCCAGATTACAGAATGACAAAGTTAGCTTTTCACAATGTCAATGACCAAGAGCACTGACTGACTGATCGTTAATGCATTAGTAGGCAAGTTGACAAATACTGTTATGCTAGCTACGATACTATCGAAAGTGATAAGATCACATTGATATCAATGTAATCAGACACTTACCAATAGAATGCACAGGCACAAATATTTGGTAAAGGAAAATTACTAAGGAGATTCTATTGCATTCCAAGACAGCTTACACTGCTTTGAGCAAGTACTTCAAATATTTAAAAACAGATGCTTCCAACTACTACTACGTAGTTAAAAAACAATTAAATAGCTTATCCTTCTATGATATGTTTATCCAAATTTAGATGATGCTTTGAAAGCTGCATTTAAATGTTAGTTTTTACAACCTACATCCACAAATAAAGAGGAGTGGGATTCATCGTTTTCATCCTCGGATGTATAATTTTTTCTAGTTGTAATGGAGAAATGTTCACCCCAGGAGAGAAATTCAACTAATCTATTAGCTCTTCTCTTAGATTGAGATGAAACACCCTTACTTAATCAGATGAACAACTCCATTAACTATAAAAGGATCCAAATGAGATTTGGAACCATGTATTTTAGACACAATAAAACAAATTACTCCCATCCTTTTTATCTTCTGTCTGAATTTGAAAAAGCAAAATTTAGCTGTACATTGAGAAGAATAATTCGATGTTATGTGTAATAAATGAGCAGACTACTAAAATATATTGTCTCTTTAGATCTTCCATTTCTACAAAAAACCTGCCCAGGGAAGTATGCTACAAACCCTTTCCAAAGTTTCCCAAATCTTATTAAATAGAAGACATGTCTACAAAGCAAAATTAAGATACTAGTATGAGTACATGATAGTGTACCTGTGCTAGCTTGATCAAGCTAGCACCCAAATATTAGCAATTAAGGGATTGTAATGTGGGTTTTAGCAATGCTTGCTATTTATTTAGCATATATATCCAGAACATATAGAGTTTGTGCTTGGATTAACATATGCTAGAATTCATGCTGTGGCTTCTGCTTCTACTCTAAGCTATGCAGCTAGTTTGAAGTAAAACAAATATGTTAGCACATACAATTAATCATACCTTTGTTCCTCCTGTGTATTCTATTCAAAGCCATTTAGCACACAGCCCTGTATTTTGGAATGGAGCTGAACAACACTGCCCAAAGGGGAATTCAAAGAGGGAACATATTTATGGAGGGAAAAAGAAGTGATTTTTTTACCTTAGCAAGGAATAAGGCAAGGACTACTAAACTGCACAATAAGTAATTAAAGGATGTTAAAAGAAGACCAGAGAAAGAGTGGAAAGGTGGGTTGGGCCTGAGAGCTGTAGTTTCAGATACTATAAGCACTAGAGAGCTAAAAGTTGACCTAAAATTCTGTAGAAGCATGAAAACATCTCCTGAACATCTTTCCCTGCCAAAAAATTATTTTTCATCAAAACTGGAGTCTTTCCTATGCAGAAGAAATGTGCATTTTTTAATATATTTAAAAACTGACTGCTGCTTGAAACAGTATGCTCTGTCTCCTTCCAGTGTAGCTAGCTGACTGGATAACAATATCTATAAGCAAAGGTCAGGGTAAAGACCTGTTTACACAAAGCTAAGCACTGAAAGAGGAATACTTGCTTTTCCTCAGGTAGAAAGCCAGTTCAGGCATGTCAAGAATTCAAAGTTCAAGACTTAACTGTGAACCACGCTACTCACCAAATCAACCTCAGCCTAATAAGGGAGTGAAGCAGGAAAGAAAGATAACCCCATTAGAATATATACTTGCTACATAAACTCGAAGAGGCTAGCTGGCTTAAGGACTATATACAGTCCTTTATATATATACGCACATACATATAGTCCTTTTATAGTAGACTACAAAACATTTAGCTTACAGATCATCAGTTCAAGTCAGCATAGTTAAGCAAAAGTGAAGTACCTATGCAAGGGCCACGGGAGAGCTACAGGAGTGGGTAGTTACATGATCTAATCGTAGCAGAAAGTCATCCATATCACCCCCATCCAGCAGTATGATGAACACAAACTCTCACTCTCTTATGTTGGAACTCTTCTGAGCAAGCACTAACCAGGCAGGACACATGTTGGATAACCTCTACAGTAATAATTTTGTAGGGTGGGGGGAGTGGAAAGCTGGCTAGTCTCGTTCTACTTTCATTTACGTAAGAAAGGAGTTATTTCACTCGATTATGTCAGAATAACACCGATCTAGCTAGGAACAACAGGATAAACAGTGGAATTCTAAAAGTATTGCACCTACATTTATGTATACATTTATGTATAAAATTATTTAGATGGCATGTGATGCGGTTTTGAACATAAAAAATAAAATACAATTTGGGAAATTTCAGCTTTTTAAATTGTTAAATGAAAAAAGTTGTTTTTTTTTTTAAATTCAGTAAGACTGGTGATTTTTTTTAGGTTTGGGTGTTCTTTTTGTTTGCATTTTTAAGTGCTGCTTACTTTTAGATTTTTTCGTAAAAACTTCCCTGGGTTGAAAAATATTAAGATAACATTAAGATTAACAAGATATACTTTACAAGAATGTGGGTGGGTGGGAGAGGGAGAAGACTGTATGTTGAAATACTAAGCAAATAATGTTACTAGTGACTATATGAAAAGACATAACAATCCACAGATTTTGAGAGCTGTGCCATTCAGCTTTCGTTCTATCTTCTTTAAATTCTTGACTTCTCAGCTAAGTAATTTAAAAGTCCTTCTACCAGTTTCACAACAGCACTTCTTAATTTCCTTAAGGATCTTGGAGGGAGGTCAGGGAGGAGTAAGGATTGTTTCGTAAACATACAACTTGGAAGAATGGCACTGACAAGACTGTCACGCAAACGGTATATTCTCTTTCTCGTTTTGCCTCGCAGAGCTCCAGGTGAGCTTTGCTGCTGACTGTAGCTGCATGCAAAATCAGTTATAGTTGAGTTTCTATAAATTCTTGCTCCACAGATTTCAAGGCCAAAAGAAGCATTTACAAATATTTAGCCTGCTCTTCTGTATTAAGGGAACACAAAATTCCATCCAGTAACTTTGTGTTGGGTGTGGTTTGACAGTTGGGTTTTTTTTCAGTAACGTATCTGTTCTTGAAGACATCAGGAGAATTTACCACTTGCCTTGACCTTGTTATGCTACTTCTAGCATAAGTGAAATATAGAAATCAAGCATTCAAAAACTGCCAGCAGACTAGAAGGAGCTACGACTTCTTGTTTAGCAAAATCACCATTATTGTTAAGTTTCACGAAACATGGCCTCTCAGGAAACTACACTTCCCAGCTTTTGTGAAAGTTGACAAGATCCATGATCCTTCAAACAAAACATTTCAAGCTGTCCAAACTGTCATTTTGTAAAACTCAGTGTTGGTTAAATGTTTAAGACCACTTTGTCATGTGTTGCTATGTCAAATGCTGTGAAAGAAAGCCTATAATTAACTCTTTGTGATTATCTTCATAACTAAATATTCAATCCCACCATAGTTACACTTACTCTGGAGTCATCAAACAGGAGAGGGAAAAAAAAAAACAGAAGTGGACTTAAGTTGGAAGTATTTGCAACTCAGCTCACTGAAAGAACTAAGCTACATGGGCAGCATCCTGTAAAAACTCAATACTATGAAGAAAAAAATAGACTAAAATTATTATTTTTCAGTAGTACGCAACAGGTAGGAAAACAAGGGATAGTTATCAAGGAATCTATAGATATCTTACAAAATATTTTTGCACCAATGTGCATCTATTTCATGCAAAGAAGAGAGTGAAAGTACTGCAGGAAAAAAAATAACATAGAAGCTGTTTTTTGATCAAAATAATACTTTGCCTACTGATGAGATGATAATCAAGCAAGGCATCTGTGGCCAAATCAGGTTACATATGCATTTGCAAAAGTATGTCCCAGCTAGGAAATGCAGCTCTGTCCTGAAGAGCTAACATACATTTGCACGCACACTAAAAATGTAAGTCAAGCTCACAGAAGTTCTAGATTTATTCTCGTTCAGTTGTGGAAACCAAGGGAAGACTGCAATTAAATTACATCAGATCAACAAAGAACAGATGCCTCGCACATAAGAGCAACCTCTGAGGTACTCGAGTTGAGTGAGGTTTCCTTATAAGCAGGCAGCTCCAGAACATAATGCAGTCACTTGAGATCACAACAATTCAGCAATTAGAAATTGTTCCAGAGCTGGCTGATACATTACACTCCTCAGATGCATAGATGAATCCTGGACTTTAAAACAATGAATAAGGTCTGGTTTACATGTGTAATTAAGGGAAGTCTAAAGAACCATGAAAAATCAGAAGTTACATATTTAGAATTGTTTGCTTTAATAGGCAATAATGGTAGTAATCAAGAGAAGGAAATAATTTTATCATATGATTTCAAGCAGAATTCCTATAAATGATGATTATCAAACTACTATAACAGCAGTAACTACATGGAGACTAATAGACTAAAACTACGTTTGCTTATTACTCAATATGTTGAAATTACTACAACTTTAAGACAAAGATTTCAGTTAATGGATATGTATTTCTCAACTGTAGATTCTTTTGAGTCCTCTTTCAATTTGCAAACACTTTAAGAGTAGCAAAGAGTGCTTTCTCAGAAACAACTCACTTGGATGACAGATAAAGGGGGATTAGTTAAATCTAGGTTGTTTCACGGGATGTAGTGGGCAGACTCAATAAAGAAGAAAAAAACAGACTGATCCTATAAAAAAATACTTCCCTTCCCTTTCTCATCCTCTTTCCTAAAGTGTTAGTAATCATTTGTTGGTCATTAACTGGAATATGACACAGATATATTTTCGTTAGCTGATCAAAATAAATCGTATCATTTTGAATTTACTTATGCTATGAACCTAAAAATTCAGAAAAGGAATTCAAGTTGCAGCCTAATTCAGGGTGGTGGAGACATGACACAGGAATCACTTCAGGCTCACTACCTTGATGTAGAGATGTCGGTCGGTGAGTGCGTGTGCTGAATAGAAAACAGGTACGCATACGATAACATACTTTAGAGTTAAAAAGTGCATTTGTACTGAGATTTTTTTTCTGAAGAGAGTTATTTTTCCTTAAATAAATAAATGAATAAAACATTCTTCTGTTGTGCTCTGTTTCTCCATTCTTCATAAGCTGAAATCCAAGAATTATGCATTGTATAATTTAGGGCAGAACCATTTCTGGTGAAAATTGTCCTGCTTACTTGAATCTAGCTCAGTTATGGATCTCAAGCAGTTTTTTGGAAAATAAGCAGAAAGCATATAGTAACTGTGCATCTTAAAACAAAACACAGGACACTGCTACGCTATTGCTACAATACCTATATGACATACTACTAAATGACCTTATGCAGTCTGCAAGTGAGGATAAAACTGAGAGCTATATAAGAATATATGGCCTCATGGACTGGCTGATATGTCCCTATGCTAAGAATTACAATCCCTCATTTTTAGGCCCCTTCAACCACTGCAGTCCATAGCTTCAAGTTAATGCCTAAAGTCTGTCTATTCCAGCTACTCTAAAGGGTGAAGGATTCATCCCATCAGAATATATTCAGGAGGGTCAAGCATAGCTCTTTTTTTTTTTCCCCAAGTTTTTTCATTGGTGGCAAAACAGTGCTAAAAGCAATGCTTTGCTTTGTCTCATTCCAATTTGACACTGGCATACAAGCAACCGGAGCACAGGCTAACTCAACTGTTCCCAGTCCCTGCTGGGAAAAGGCATCCCTCTGTCCCTAGAAGATCTAGTCATCTGATAACCATTTGATTAACTCTCAATGATTTTTAGTACAACCAGGCTATGGCAGCAATCAGGAGGCAGAAAAAGGGCAAGGGAAGGGGAAAAAAAAAATAAATTGATTGGATGGAGATGGAGGGCAGAGAGCTGAAAACTTAATTGGGCAATCCCCCACACAGGCATAAGTGGAAACTCCAAGGGGCCAGGGAAAATAG
>VZTL01066184.1:29485-43319 GCA_013400535.1 Scopus umbretta | reverse complement strand
ACTGAATTTCTTTTCTTCCCCCCCCATTCTCCATTGGTTTAGCCATGCCATGGCAATACCTAAATGCCAACCTGACTTAAAAATGGCTTTTTCTTTTTTTAACAGATTTGAGATCAAGACTTTTCTATGTATAAATGAATGACTTTCCTTGTGCTTCAAAAGGACATTAGAACTGTCATTGGCTCTTAATTTTGTTTTAATGGAGGCTGTATATAAGTTTAATGCTAACCTGGAGGATAGACTGTGTTGAGTTGGGTGGGGAATGGGGAGTAACACAGGGAAATGAGAAGGTGAATGCTTGTGAATATGTAGCGCACACCTATACCTTTATTACGGATTTTTAATCTCAGTGGCAGAACAAGGACAGCTATTTGCTCAGCTAAGGGAAGCTGAAGTGGTGCAAACACATTTTTAAGAGCAAAACAAGGTAAAGGTTTGAGCCATTCACCACTATAATGTACAATAATATATTTGTCTATAAATGGAGCTGTTGCAACTAAATACCACCCTCTTTGTAAAGTGAATAAATATACATCTCCTTTACCAAATACCTGTCCTGTGGTTATTGAGAGAGACTTTAGGTAGCTAAGGGTGGCAGTTAAGGATGAAATGCTGTTTGTAAAAAGCAGGTATCTCGTGGAGGAGGAAGCCACCCTAAATGGTGGCAGTGTTCTGCAAAGCACCTATTGTTACTGATTTCTGACTCCCTATGTTTCAGTCCTATCCGTTGTTTTGTCTACTGCTTGAGGATTGCGTTGGGGTCGCAGCGTTGTTTGGGGGCGTAGGGGATTGTGTCATTGACAAAGCTGGAGGAGACATGTTCTGTCTTTGGAGAGCTGGAGGAAGAACGGCAGCAGTTGGAGGCTTCAGTCTTTGGGGGGTTTAACTGACAGTAAATTAGTGTCTCACTGACTTGTAAAGCTGGGCTTTTACTTCATTTCTGAGATACCGTGAAAAATGCCAACGCTTGTGCGCTGTCTGTACTCGCACAAGCCGCTGAATTAGGCTGAATTGATGTGTAAGTTTTTAACCAGCTGGTGTTCCTGTATGCAGGCAGGCTTCAAATCGGGCAAAAGAGGGATGTGAATGAGGGTCTGTTGCATCTCAGGTGAGTGCTGTTCTGCTGAGCTTTTGGGGCATGGAGTAACATAAGGAGCAGCTGTGTTTTGGTCATGCAAGGTCCTATGTGTATGTGTCCAAGCCTTTCCAGATGTCGAAGCAGGAGCCCTGGGTTTGGGTCAGAGCAGGCTGAGTATCTTGTTGGCACCGTTTGGGTATGGGGAGCGGTGGCATTGGAGACTTGCCACCACTCCCTGTCACACCTGTAAGGTAGGCATTACCTGTATCCATCCTTTCAGTGCACCAAAAACCTGTTGCAGGAGTGGAGCTGTGGGAGAACCTGGCAGCAGGAAGAGGAGGGGGATTTCAAGAAGATCTTGTTCATTCTTCGGTCTCGCCGACACTGAGATTCTGCAAATCTGTTTCAGTACTGGACAACCAAGCTGGTAGCAGGGGTACAAGTTCTGGTCTCCTACTCTGGTATTCTGACAGCCGGGTCACACTGTCCTCTGAGCCCGCTGCCTGTATCATTTTCAAGCAGCTGTTCTGTGTGAAACTGGGCATGGCAGGTGCAAGTAACAGGGCTGGTAGCTCAAAAAATTTCCCTCACCTTAGAGCTGATAACTGACAGTTCTGTGCACTTTCTAATTCTTACAACTACTTACCTGCAAAGCCAAGCTCTTGGCCAGCTGATGACTAAGCTGTGTGTTCGTCTTTCAAAGACGCAGCGCCGTCTGGAGAATGAGGCTGGAAATGGGGTAGGTCCTCTCTTGCAGCCTTAATCCTGCTAGTTTTGGAGAGAGTAAAAAGGACAGACCAGCTGCTCATTCGGAGCAGCGGAGGCTGGGTGAGGGTCTGTGTAAGGAGTCCAAGGTATGTCAGAGTAAGCTTCCGCGGTTAAGCAATCAACAGATCAATGGGTGGAAACTCTGAGGCGTACTTTTGTTTTTATTTGCCTAATTAGTATTGTGTCCCATTTATAGGTGTGTATTTAACGTTTGTCCAGGCACCACTGCACAGCGTAAGGTATTTTTGTTTGCTATTTGCCGTGTGGAGGCCTTATTTCCAGGTTATAGAAGTAAATAAACTTCGAAAGTGATAAGGAACAATACCATAGATGGCCAGGGGGTGTCACACCAGCTCCACAAAAATTCCTTGGATTACTGGGCAGCAAGAGCAACCTGTGTCTTGTGCCTTTGCTGTGCGATCATACCATCCTCATCCTGTTGTAAGATGGCGTGGATCCCATTCTCGCCTCTTGTTACGGTCCTACTTCCAAAGTGACTTTGTATTACACCAGGACTTGGTGCAAGAGGTGCTTGTTGCCTCTCTTGCTAAATATTTCAGTGTTTCATCTGATTCTTGGATGTTTGGTAGAGGAATAAGAGCCGCCCATGTAGGATGTGCACTGGTGTCTGTTAAAGGTTCTGCTGTGTAAGGACTTGGAATATGGGCATTTTACTTTTGGTCTCACTGCATGCTATGGGAAGTGATTTAAGTGGTTTCAGAAAAAAGAACAAACAACTTTTTTTTGTTCATCCTTTAAATTGCTTTTGCCTAAAGGGTTCTCTGTCCCAAAATAACTGTCTCAATGACATTGGTTAAGAAGAAGTAAACAAAAGCAAAACATGCTGTTGGAAACGGGGCAGAGGAGGATGTGGAAGGGGAGAAAAGAAGGAAAGATTTAGGATGCACAAGTAGTTCTTAGAAAATTCCTGATCACTGGGAATATCAGCAGGTAGACATTCGAAAACTGCATGTAAAAATTACGGAGGTGGTGTATAGCTTGATAGCCAAGTTGTAGTTTAGGCTGTTTTGTGATGATGATGCAAGGGCTTGGTACTGTATTCACCCTTCTTTGCGTGGCAGGGAACCGTTTGGTTCATGATAAGGAAAACTCATTCAGTGCAGTTTTGCCCTTTTGCCCCTTTAACCTGTGTATAAACCAAGATTAAGTCTCCTAGAAACTCATCAGTGGCTTTTGTTGGTTCCCTGAGGGGGCTGGAGAGAGATGATTGTGGCAGACATTCTCCTTCCTTGCAGGTCTGTCCAAACTCACAGCTGTGGGACCTTGATGAACCATCCAGGAGACTCTCCATTTCCCTGGTTTGTAGGAAAGCCAGATATTTTGTGAGTTAATTTATGGTGGGTGAGTGGCTTAAAATTTCAGTTTTGCTTTAGAGAGCAGTATGATTGACCCTGGAAGGAACATTTATTCCTACATCTCTAGTCTGATAAAAGTGGGTGACTGCTACTTTGGCTGGTTGCCAGGTGACCATTCCCTTGCAGTTTGGGATTGGGTTTCGGATCAGTCTCGCCATCTCCTCCCAGCATGTAGGTCCCTAAGCAATCTAATTGGGTGTGCATAGCATCTGGAGTCACCAGGAGGGCTGCTGGAATTGGAGGTGATCTTCTGAAGCAGGTAGTACGTAATATTGTTACAATGTCGGGATGCCTCAGCTCTTATGCTGTGACAGCTGTGGTGGTTTTCAGTTCATTCAAACATCTATAAGGGCTTGTTTTGAACCGGAGAGAGGGATTCACTTCCTGTTGGGGTTGCAGAAATAATGTGTGGGAAGCCATTGCACTCGAGCAGAGGAAATAACTTGCCAAAATGTGTTTTGGTTGTTGCCAGCATGACTGTTTTTGACTCGACTGCTGCCTAAAACATAGTCTCTATTTTGGATCTTTTCTTCGAAACTACCGTATAGTCAGCCCTTGCAAAATCAAGAAGATCATAAAGAAAATCCTGCTTGGAAGAGAGCCTGGGCCTCTGCATGAGAAAATTTTGTCCAAGTGCCTTCATCTCTGCTTCTGTTTTAGCAGCAAGATACAAAATTGCTCGGCAAGGAGGTATGAGAGATAAATAAGATTTGTGTGAGTGAATATCACGTTATCTAGGAGGGGAAGTGAAGTCATGGTCAGACCTGGAGCCTGTCCAAAGCTCTTCTAATCACGGAGATGGGGTTAACTAGGTTATTTCAAATACCTTGGCTCAGTAATGAGCACTCTTAAGTTATTTAGGAATAACTTATGGAATTAATGGTGCATTTTGTCTTTGAGAAGAAAATATTTCCCTTAATCTCCATGGGGGCTTGGAGGGGAGGACGTTGTCTCCAGGTTCTTCCTATGGTGGTTACTGCACACACAAGCTTAGGACCCTCTTGATCTCTGCATCCATGAAGTTGAGGACTGTTTGCTTTCATCAACATCAGAGAGCACTTGTCTGTTGGTTATTTTAGTGACTTCCCAAAGGTCCTGCAATAAAACAGTCAAGACTATTTCGTTGCCTGATGGCACGTTGCAGAAGGAGCAGGCCTGTGTGTTTGTCATGCTCGCTCGCACATAGTAAACTCATTCTTTATATTCAGCTGTTGGCCGATGGGGGGCAATAAATGATTTATAACCACGGCAACAGTTGCTGTGGGAAACTGGCATCAACAAGAATCTTTTTCATGTCCACATCAATGAAAGTATTAAAAATCTTCCTGCTCTGAATCGGGTGAGACCATTTGTGACACTTCCCAAAAAGGTGGTGTAGAGGTAAGTCAGATTGAAATGATATCACAGACACTGTCTGGTACAGGAACTGATGACCCTTTCAGCTGCCTCAAGTGGGAAGTTCCTGTAATCAGATCAAAGAAATGCTTTCTGTCCTTAGTTGAATCTGGGTTTTCTGGGCAGGGGGGTTGACAGCGAAGGTTGGTAGAATCTGCTTTTGCTGGAGTTGCGCTGTGATTTCTGCAATGCAAAAAGTCTCATGGTGTGAACTCAGGGAACAAAGGAACACAAGTATTTGTAGTCGCCGTTTCAGCTGACTGCCTTCCAGCACTCGTAGGTCAGAAGGAGCTCGGGTCCTCTCACAACCTGCAGTTCTTTGAAGCTTTACCCTGCGTTCAGGCTCCTCGAAGCAAGGTGTATAGCTGAAATAGAGTTTGTAGATACAATTAAAGATTTGGAAAAGGAAATTAATAGGATGAAGGGAAGGCTGTTCTGGAGAATATGAGCTCTGGTGGATGTTTCAGACTAAATGACTTTACCTTTAAATAAAGGGAGTTTCAAAGTGACAATTCATTTTCTACAGTCTCCTCATTTCCAGTGAAATATTTTCATGTTTAGAGGAAGGGTTTTTCCCTTTATCTGTAAACACATTTCTCTCAAACTAAAGTAATACCATGGAAGACTTACCTTTGTAAGGTGCTGAAACCTGTGCTTGCTGCTGCTTCACGAAGGGGTCTGATAACAATCTTGGAGCTTGGTTGGTGCTTCCAGGGGTTGTCCCCCCTCTCCCCCCGCCAAGTTCCATAAATTCTAACTTAGTTTGCTAATCTTTGCTTATTGTAGAGGATTTTTTCTAATGTCTATTAGTGCCATGATGACCACTGCTAGAAATTGCAAGCAGAAGAACTGCAACCATCTGCTGGCACCCAGTGCGTTCATGAGTGTGCAGGAGGCTTTGGCTGCACATCCCTGATCTTCCAAAGGCACCCTGCTGGAGTTGGTGATAAGCCAGCCTGATGCAAGATGTGCTAAGCCTGTAAAAGATGGGAAAAATTAGAATTGCATTTCTATACAGTTAAAGCCTGATTGCAACAGCACTAGGTGGCATCCAGGTCCTTCTTGGTGCTTCCAAATTGTTGTAAGTAGGAAACCACACTGCACATGCTGGTGGGCTGATCAACATCCGCCTCCTGTGTCTCGGGCAAGGCCACCCTGGTCTCTGCACCACAGGTCAGAACTGCAGTCTTCACTGCTCTTCATAGATGACATCCTTTTAGTCTGATTGTCTTTTAGGAGAAGTATATATTGTTATGGATGTAAGATTGCTTTTAGTTCAGAAGTGGTGTCTGGAATACTTTGCTGTTCTGGAAGCTTGAAGTTGGAAATGAGATTTCAATTCAACTTGGAAATGGTACACTTGCAGAAGAAAAAATGAATTTTGAGCAGACTAATAGTTTGATGCACAAAAAGGGGGAGGGTGAAGTGAATGATAAGGGAGGAAAAAACTGAAGAGAAAATTTGATGGGTTTTGGCTGTTTTTACTGGGAAGAGGCTGGAAGCATTTTATTTTAGCACTCTAACAGAATTGCTGACTTTTTCTTTAGAATTGATTATTAAACTGACTTTAACATTTTCATTTAATCTCCTTTAGGTATCATAAAACAATCCCCAGTTATGTCAGTTTTGGTTTTGATGGTTTTTGGTGGGTTTTTTTGTTTGTTTGTGTTTTGTTTTTAAATTCAAGTCCATTGAATTAATCCATTTTTGAATTCAGATTTCAACCTGAAAATTTTGTTTCCCACTCGGTCCTGGTGAGAGCTGCTATGGGGTAGCGCAGTGGGCAGCAGTGCAAGGGAAATCCTGCTCCAGAGCTGCTCACCAGATGCAATGCTCTCAGTTCTTTCTTGCTCAGAACTGCTTTGGGAAGCAGTGACGTTCCTGGGACTAGTCATAGTCCAGCATTTAAAACTTGATGTGTTGATAACAGTGCTGTAATCCACACTATTTTGGCAAGGGGACCAAATGTCAGATTGCTTCTGTTGCTGGGCCAGGCAGCGAGGCACCTAAAATACCCACAGAAGGGGGCATATAGCTTTTGGGGACTGGAAGAGACAAAATAATCATTGAGGCAGTTTTTTTTTTCCTTGTCTTTCAGTCTGCGGCTCCAAACTGTTGATTGCTTTGCAAAATGGTGGGGGAAATGCAGCTAACACAAAACCGCTGTAGTACTCCACCTCCCTCTGTGCTGCCTGGGATCTGTGCCCAGGCCTTTGTGGTCCCTCACGCAGGCAGGCCTCAGCGTGTGCCCCTTTGAACGTGACTTTTGGCTCTTTGTCTTGCGACGCATCAGTCTGTCTTCTCCGTGGGGAAGGCTGTTGCAATGTTCTTAAAATGTTGGAATGACAGAGAAAAAGAAAGAACTTGATGATCACTTTTTAAGTAAAGCAGTAATAGCACTTTTGGAAATATGCAGAACTTAAGTGCACTCAGGGATCATAAAGGATGCCAATCCAGTCCTTGTGAGAAGATATCTGTAGGAAAGGGAGTTAAATAAGCATGGCCTATGTGTCCAAATTAATTTGCACAGTGTGTTTCTCTGGTGCATGAAGCTTTGCTAGTGTGTGCAGAATCTCAGCTTTCATCAATTTTTAAGTGTACTTTCAGTTCACGTAGCATCAAAAAGCACCTCCCAAGAGAACCAAGCCTAATTTATTGGTGAACAGGCTGAATACGCAGGTGGTCTGAAACAGCAAGTTCTTCATTGGCTGGCGTGCCAGTCCTAAAACCTTGCGATGTTGCTTTATTGTCCACACTTAGCCCTTTCCCTACTGGTAGGGGCTAGTGTGAAAAAAGGAGGCGACCAGAGTGAAATGCTGAGGTTAGGGCAGGGATAGCCACATTTCTGGGCAGTCGTTATGTTCCTTAGGGGATGAGTGCAAAAAAACTATTCTAAATCAATGCCTCCATTAGTTTCTCTGTAAAGGCCATGTTTCCCCTCTTGATCTCTTTACAAATCTTTCGAAGGCAGGGATGGTCGCAGCATGGCATTTGCCGCAGTTGAAACTTCTGCTCTAGACTGAAATATGTGGTTAAATACATTGCAGAGGCTGCCCTTTTGAGAAGGTCTGATACTGATGCACTGGGAGAAGAAACTGGTGGAGAGAGTAGCTGAGATCCTGGAGGCCCAGGAGGGTCGTAGGTACCATCTGCTGAGGCTGTGGAGAGCTAGCGATCTGCCAGAGGGAGTTCAGCATACAACGCTGAGGCCAGGTATAGGAGCCGATGTCACTGTGTCACTCAGCAGAGGAAATGACTGATTAGACAAGCCTCTAACTTTGAGGCCCAAGGTTTATTTTCTCCCGAGGATTTAAGATTAGAGCCTTAAATGCATCTGCTAAGAAACACTCTGAATGTCAAAAATAGGGCTTGCTGAGTGGGGCTCCAAGTGTCCATCGCATTATGGCTGTTGAAGGATTAGATTAGAGTAGATTCTCCTGTACAAATTTTCCTTCCATTAACCTCCCCAGTCAGCTTGATGCTTTCTGTTGCTGGATTAGCATCTCCTAAGAGTGCCTGCTCTTGTTCATCTTGGCATCCCTTCATTTGTCAGTCCTTCCTTTGGTTAACATCTCTCACTTGCTAGGGCCAAATAGAGAGTGCTGTTCAAAAAACAGCACTTAATGCTGTTTTGTACGATAGTGCTGTAATATCTTGAAGAGAGGGGAGGCCTGGGAGTCTCATCTGCTCCAGCTATCTTAACTGCAGAATTCTGCATTTCTGTACTCTAAAAGGGTTTAAGTATGATTTCACGGGGAACAATTCTGTCTCAGTATGTGAAGAAAGGAAAGGCTGACAGAGCAGAAGGGAGGTGTATGTGTGTGCAAGAAATCCTTGTTCATTAGAGGCGGGGGGGGAACAAAAATGAGTGACTGTGCAAGTTCACCTCTGATGTGTGCCTTGAGGGAAGAACTCAAGTGCTGCCTTGTAATTTCCTTTTAGAAATATGAATACAGCTGCAAGCGGTGAGAAGCCTTAAAACAGCTGCAGATATCTTCCCTTGCTTTCCAGGCCTTGCCAAAGCGGGCCTCTAGGAGTTATCATTGTGTTTTATACTGGTACTTCTTGCCATTGTATCTGAGCCATCTTGTAGCAATTAGAGTGGGTTTTGTGGAGTCTGGTCACTCCACGTTTCTCTTGGAGCTTATATGGAGATCCTATGTTTTTCATCTCCTCTTGACACTGTAGTGCCAGTGCAGCAATGTGACCTGTGGTGAGTTGACCTTGGCCAGCTGCCAGACTCCCACCCAGCCGCTCTCTCGCTCCCCCTCCTCAGTGGGACAGCAGGGGAGAAAATAAGATGGAAAGAAGCTCATGGGCTGAGATAAAGACAGGGAGACCACATACCAATTATCATCATGGGCAAAACAGACCCGACTTGGGGAAAATTAATTTAATTTGTTGCCAGTTAAAAGTGATTTGGATGGTGAAAAACAAAGGCAAAAGTAAAACAGCACCTTTCCCCTCCCCTTTGTCCCAAACTGAACTTCACCCCTTCATTCCCAACACCTCTACCTGCCCTGCGGCCCTCAATGGCATGGCGCAGGGGGATGAGGGCTGTGGTCAGGCCGTAACAGCTCCTCTCTGCCACTCCTTCCTCCTCACGCTTTTCCCCTGCCCCAGCGTGGGTACTCTCCATGGGCTGCAGTCCTTCGGGATGAATAGGTCATCCACAGGCCACAGCTTTCTTCAGGAAATGTCTACCTCCTCCGGTGTGGGATCCTCCACAGGTTGAGTGTTGATACCTGCTGCACCACGGCCTCCTCTCTGGGGGCTGCGGGGCAATCCCTGCTCCGATGCCTGCAGCACCTCCTCCCCTCTTCCTTCTCCGAGCTCGGTGCTTGCAGGGCCGTTTCTCTTGCTTTTTTCCCTGCTTCTCTTTGTGGCATTTCACCCTTCCTAAGCATGTTTCCACCGTGGCTGGGCCCTGCACAAGGCTGCTGTGGGTCCGGCGGGGCAGGCCTGGCCTCTCCTCACAGAGAGCACTCCCAGTGCCTCCTCACGGGCACCCAATACCTCACCAAAAAGTATGTGCTAAACAGGTGCTATTAACTTGGGAAGATTCAGGAACTGCTTTGGTTTTGCTTCATCTTGCTCTTCAGAGTGTTTCCAGCCTTATTTCAGAGGGCTGGTTCCCACAGCTGGTTTGGGGTGTGGATGCCTGACTGGGTAACAAGCTGACTGAGATGAAGAACTCCCCTCTTTTTGGTGAGCACCAAACTGCTGTCATATATTGAGTAAAGTATTAGGAGAATAGGGGATGGATCTGGATCCGAGGGTCGATGATCTGACTGAAAATAAGAAACTGCCTCCTTGACAGTGGTTGTCACTCCCTTCCCCGTTAGCCCTCAAATAGCCTCTGCAGGGTGCGTAGCCCTTGCATCTGAACCCACAAACCTTTGCTGAGCGCTCGGAAACACCCTGGCTATATATTATTGAATTTGCTTTCCTAATGATGGCACAGACACAAAGATGTATCCACCCAGCTCCGCCTTTGGAGTATGCACCTGGTTTTGGAGCTGTGATGACCACCTGCCAGCACTGCGTATGAAGCTTGAGAAGGTATTTATAAATAAGCTATTGAGTATGTGGCTGCAAAGGGCCATGAAATCAGCTAGTTGAAAATTGGGTAGAGGTTTGCAAGAGGAATAAAGCTGCAGCTAACTTAACTGGCCTGTTTCACAAAGGTGAGAGGTGAGGTGTGCTTAATCAGGAATGTGTGAATTGAGAGGTGGGATGGGGCTTAGGTGACCTGTCTTGTCCAGAGTCCTGTCTCTGGCGGTCCTGGGCTCGGTATTTTAGAGCAAGGCACAAGAGCCCCACTGTGGGTAGAAACAATATTTCATCCTAATGGAGGGTATAAACCTAGCCCTGATCTCTGCTTCAGAGTGCTTGATGTGAGCTGCTGAGAAATTTATGAATTGGACAAGACCTGAAGATCCCCAAGGGATCTGGTTTCCAGGCACACCTCTGTTTGGATCCTTTGCACTCCCTAGGACCCCTCCGCGAAACTTCAGCTATTCGAGGAAACAAAGCAAATGGACCCAACCCTGACCTGTCAAGGCTCTTTTCCCTTGCTTTTAGTGGAGTCATCCAGAGTGCAGACTCCCTTTAAATCAACTTTATATAAGCTCTTAATTACACAGCTTTGGGGGGGGAGGTGGGGGGGAAATGAAGTGATGGGCAGGTGTGAAACAGGGTAAGCCATTGACTCTTACTTGGAAAGAGGAGGTGGGAGGTTTTGCACTGAAATGTATTTAACTATTTAAGTGCCATGCAGGAGTCTGCAGGTTTTGCGGTTGTTGGTTAGGAGATGGCTGGTATGTTAGACATGTTGGAAAGGTTTTCTGCCTACCTGAGCAGGCAAACCACACTGCAGCCTGGTGGTTCTTCCTCTTCTCCCACTCATTCCCCAAAATATAATGGTTCGGTCATATGGTGATGCTGCCTTCTATTCAGGATTTGGCTTACCTTCGTGTAACCACCCTGATGTGTCAAAGCAAAACCCAATTAATGCAATGATGGGCTGAAAGTTCTTACTGCTGCTTTCGAGCTCCATACAGTTTGTGCTTGTACAGCTGTTCTTCAGGAGAGGCAAATGCGATGCTTCAGTTAGGTGAAACAAGGACTAGGTTGCTAATGGACAGGCATCGATTTATTCCTTCAGCTCTACTGCTGAGATACACAGCTGTTTGGAGCTTGTGTGCCCTGACCTGGCCATGAGCAGAAGAGTTTCCCTGTGGAAGTAGCAGGGGGTGGGCTGGGTGTCAGACAAAGCTTGTGGGGGTTTGGGGCTGAGGAACTGTGTGGTCTCATGTCCTTCTAGACGCGAGGGGCATGGGAAAGAGAAATGCCTTTTCCAGTGTTATCCAAGCAGTTGCAGAGCCCCTGAATATCTGTCTAGTAGGATGCACTCATAAAAACTTATACTTTGACACAGCTATACCTTCTTTGGCAGCAAATGACTGCTTTGTCCAGAACTTCAGACTTGCTAAGAGTCCTATGAAGAAAAACCAATAGAGCAGGCTGAATGGGTTGAAGAAAGGTTGGTTTATGTTTTTGTGAATAAAACACATGATCATGTTGTGATATTTTCTGGGAAAAGTTGCGTTGTGGTTGCCATTGCAGGAGGTTTTTTTGCCCAGCTACTGGTCCATCCAATGAAATATTCAGAAATTGCAAAGATTCAAGAATTTTAGTACATATAATTGCTTGCTCAAAATTCAAACTGAAAAGCAGCTGTAATTTAGGGTTCATTTTGTTTCTGGTTTTTGCCCGCTTCAATTACTTAGGAAGCAGAAACAATGCCATATGGCTTGGGCACCCACTTGCGCATGTACCATGAGTGCAGAGGCAGCAGTGTGGCAAATTGTTCCAAGAATAATTACTCAGCTGAATGTTGCTTCTGTGAGCTATTTGGAAAATATTTGCTAATAATCAGTTTCTGCATAAAAGTCAGTATTGGTTTGTAGATAGCAAAATGAGCTATATTTGTCAGCTAATTTATTCACAAACATTTCAACCAAAGCTTGTTTTTCTAAACAAAGAAAATATCTGTGTCAATAGATACTGTTTTGCTTTAAAACTCAAGAGCTTTATCAGCCATTACCTGAACCAGCAGCTAAGTTAAAACTTTAGCAAAGCATCTTATCTCTTTAAATATTCAGTGGTAGAATTAAATAGGTGTTGAGAGGAACAGAAGATTTTTTTAATCAAAATGAGAATATTATCAGTAGGGGTTCTGAAGTCTGGTTGCCTCACTTCCTTTGGTAGCAATCTAGGTAGCCTTTTCCTGGAGAAGTGGTACATGAGGACTTTCCATACATAAGTGCAAGGCCTAGATGAAAAATGGGAACTAATCTATTACAGTGAGATGGTTGCGATGTCAGGCTGTGTGGACTCCTTCGATATTGGATGAAGGAATAAGCACTGAGCTACATGTGTATTATTTTGTTCTTGCTAGGTTCTCCAGAACCACGAGGCTGGCGTTTGTGATTATTATAGCAAAAATAATCAAGAGCATTAATTCTAGTAAATTAAAGTAACTTGCAGAGGAGGTTAAGCATCACTATGTGCCTGCCTGTTCCTACTTTTCATCCAGCATCTACTGCAGCCCACTGCAGAGGAAAGCTGCGGGCAAGGTAGACCCCCAGTCTGACCCAGTGTATGGCCACTCTTGTGCCACACGGGGAACTGCTGTGTTATCCTCTGTTGTGTAGGTGCTTCACAGTCATGTTTCAGCGAAGAATGGCAATGCATGTGGTGGGTGCCTCAGGGAACTTTAGCTGAGCACAATACAAGTAGCTACACCTTATTTGATCAGATCACATGGATAATATTCCTATACTTAAGTATAGGTATACTTAATGTATAGACCATACGGGTGTGGATTGTACTGATTTCTCCCCCCACCAAAGAAGGCATATTTTGCAGTCATGCACAAAATGTCTTACCAAACACTTCACATAGTCTTATCTCCTAGAAGTGTGTTTCTTATAGAATTGTGTCCTGTTGCACTTAAGGATTCTCCTCCAAGTATCTTTCCAGCCTGGTCCTGCTTAATTTGTAAGGTCTCACTGGGCTAATGAGATCATAGCCCAAGGTGAAAGTACTACAGGCAAGCTGCCTGTACAAGTCAAATATATGCCAATCGTTATGTATTCAAGTGTCCTGCAAAACTGTAACTCCTACTGAATTACAGGACCAATAGCTATATTTATCAGTAATGAAATGTGAGTCTCTGGGAAGGACAGATGTTTGAGTCTCACCACCTGTGACAGCTGGTGTGTGTTATGGGACATGACAGAATTAACAGTGAAGATATGTGCCTGACACCAGCAACTGTAAGAGATAATAAAAAAAGTTTTTACAAGTACATTAGCAGCAAAAAGGGAGCTAAGGAAAATCTCCATCCCTTGTTGGATGCGGAGGGAAACATGGACACCAGGGATGAGGGAAAGGCTCAGGTACTTAATGCCTTCTTTGCCTCAGTCTTTAACAGCAAGACCAGTTCTCCCCAGGGTATCCACCCCCAGGAGCTGGGAGACAGGGGTGAGGAGCAGGATAAACCCCTCACAATCCAGGAGGAAGCAGTTAATGACTTGCTATGCCACCTGGACAAGTCTATGGGGCCGGATGGGATCCACCCGAGAGTGCTGAGGGAGCTGGCAGGGGAGCTTGCCAAGCCACTCTCCATCATTTATCAGCAGTCCTGGTT
>VZTL01066184.1:209-29295 GCA_013400535.1 Scopus umbretta | reverse complement strand
GCCCCTGTACTCAGCACTGGTGAGGTCGCACCTGGAATACTGTGTTCAGTTTTGGGCCCCTCACTACAAGAAGGACATGGAGGTGCTGGAGGATGCCCAGAGAAGGGCAACGAAGCTGGTGAAGGGCCTGGAGAACAAGTCTTATGAGGAGCAGCTGAGGGAACTGGGGTTGTTTACTCTGGAGAGGAGGAGGCTGAGGGGAGACCTTATCATGCTCTCCAACTTCCTGACAGGAGGGTGCAGTGAGGAGGGTGTTGGTCTCTTTGCCCAAGTAACCAGCAATAGGACGAGGGGTAATGGCCTCAAGTTGCGCCAGGGGAGGTTTAGATTGGCTATTAGGAAAAATGTCTTTACTGAAAGAGTGGTGAGGCATTGGAGCAGGCTGCCCAAGGAGGTGGTGGAGTCCCCATCCATGGAGGTGTTCAAAAAATGTGTAGTTGTGGCGCTTCGGGACATGGTTTAGTAGTCATGGTGGTGTTGGGTTGACAGTTGGACTAGATGATCTCAGAGGTCTTTTCCAACCTTAATGATTCTATGAACTGCCTCCCTTTGCACTGCTTTTGTTTGGTGACCTCATTGCTTAGGCTGTGTTATTAGGATGGAAGAGCAGTGAACAATAAAGGTTGTAAGTCAGTGCAGCTGCAGGCCCAGCAGCCACGTGGTTATGGATGTCAAGAATATTCCCTGTATGGTCCTTAAGATTAATCTAGAGGTGGTTTGTGTCATTCAGTCCACACACAAGGGATAGTTAATCCATTGTTTTGGTCATGATTAGTGCCACATTGCCTTTAGAGTTGAAATGCATTTTGTGCTATGACACATATGGAAACTGTATCATCTCTCCAGAAGGCAGTACTGATGCCACCTTCTGTCTTTTAGTGTCTTGAAGCAAGCAGGAGGTTGTAAATTCTTCTGGTGCAGCTTTGTGGAGCTGGTACTTGCTTTCTCTCCGTTTAAGCAAGAACACTGTCAAGCTGCCCGCCCTCCCCCGAGAGCCTCATCCTCCAGGTTTGTTTGCACACTGCTTGCCAAATGCCTAAAAAAAGGAACCAATCAGATTGCATTAGCTTAATGCATTAATGAATCTGCTTAGGTGTCATCAATTCTAATTTCTTAGTGAGCTGTGACAGCTTAATGCCTTGGGACTGAATTGCTGAGGAGAAGTTGCAGGGTGATGGATGGCCAGAGGAGTGCTGAAACCTGAGGACTTGACTATGCCATGTCCCTCAGTCCAGACTTAAACTTCCCTGGGTACCAATGGAAGGATGTAAACAAAAAACAAAGATGAAGGTAGGTCTCCCTTCTTGTCATTCTTGCAGCAAACATGTTATTTGCTTTGTGGTTAACGCCTTTTGCCGAAGGAATGTGAACTCCTTGGCTAGTTGCATGGAAGTAGATTTTACTTACTAGTGTTTGAGTCATGGTTTCAAAAAAAAAGTTTAAAGGATCATTTGGGAATGCACAATTATAATAGCCTTTCTTATTTCTAGCAAAACACATGTGAAAACCAGGTTCAATGTGTGTGAGCTCCTTCCCTGTCTCCTGTGGCGATGCACCAATGGCTCTGTAGCAGATATATTTTATGTGTAAAGGCTGCTACACAAAATTCTGACACTTCTGAAAAAGCAGCCTGTAGCCAGTAGCACTGATCCTCAGAGAAACAGTGCACTGCATGTCTCTTCACACGAGGAAGGCCACTCAGATGTTGAAATGACAGCAGTTGGCCTTTTGGCCAGCATGAGGAAGGTGCCTGGATCCATCCATGCAAGGGTCCACCAGTGCTTTTGGGGTCAGTCTTAGCAGATGTTCAGTCCAAACAGACTAGATTAGAGCTCAGAGGAACAGGTCTGTGGTTTTCCTTCATCACTCACAGTTAGACTTGCCTTAAATGCCCAGCGTAACAGGCTTCAGGGCTCTGCAGCCAGCCTCTGTCTTCACTACTTTGCTGGCTGAACTGGTGGCACATTTCAGTGTATCCCAGGCTGATCTGGATTGCAGGAGTGTGTGCAAGTCTTGTGTGCACTGCGTCCCTTCCACAGCTCCTCTGGGGCTCTCTTTAGGGCTTCTTTGGGGACCAGTAGGACCAGTGAGATCCCAGTGGGCCATTCCTTTGCTTTAGGAAAAAAATAGGCTGAAAACTTCCTCTCGGAAGCTGTAGCTTCTCTGGGAAATTTCTAAAACATTAAACTTCCTACAAAAGGACTAGGCATATTAGCCAAAATTCTTTTTTTTTTTTTTTTAGTGGAAACTTTACAAGACAAGAATTTGACATAAAATGAGAGCTTTTTTAGTTTCAGATGTTTGCACAGCTTTGTCAAATGTTTCTGAATACGTCAACTACTGTTTAACTGAAAATTGTTTTGATCTTTTTTACCCGTTCTGTGGAAAATAAAAGATCACAACCAAACTATGTGTTTGGAGGAAATTTGTATTTTTATTGATGAATATATTTCCAGTGAAGGTTTTTATTGCATCTTTGAAAAAGTGCACAGACAACAGGCTACACAAAGAAGCTTTATTCCGTCTTTTAGCCTGTGCGCCGAAGTTTTTTCCCTGATGTTTAAAATCAATTACAGGTTTGCTATTAGCACTGATGGAAATGAGATAAGACCTAAACTGTCATCTCTTCTCATGGTTTCCTGTGGCTCCTATGGTTAAAAAAAAACAAACCCAAAAACCACAAAATTTGAGCAGCCAGAATCAATCAGTCCTCGGGTTTATTATAATTTCATGGTTGACGTTTGCCCCACAGACCCAGACATCTTTGGCAGCTGTAGAGAGGAAAATGACCCTGCCTCAGCCTCCAGCAGAGCCTGTCACAGGCTTAGACCAAGATTGCAAGGATACTTCTTTGTTTGGGCACTTACCTTACTTACTCCTAGGTACAAACAATGCAAACCTCCACTGTCTTTCAGTAATTGCTCAAAAATCATCAAATTCAGCATTAAGAAATGCCCATGTTGATACAGAGCAGCACTTGATGCTTCACAGGGGAGCACAAAGTTATTCCCTGTGGGAAGCTCACCTTCACCTTTTAGTCCTCTCATTTCTTGAGAGGCAGCACATCTTGTAAAAAGCCACGCTAAATTCTCAGAAAATGTTAACTAGATGATGGAGTTTTATGTTCAAGAAAGATAGTGAAGTCCTGGCTTTGCTTTAAGATAATGGTGAAACTACCAACGTAATCACTCTCACTCAGATGAAGAATTGAATGGCACGAGTAAGGTGTATGGAAAGATATTTGTTTCCTTAACAGCTGAAGCTATCACAATGATATCCAAAGTATCTCAGGACTGAGATGCGAAGCCAGTGACTGTCAAGGCTGAAAATTTGTGTTTCCAAGTTCTGTTCCTCAGTTTCCCCATCTGCAAAGAAGGGATAACCCTGCTTGACTAGTTTACCAAAATGCTTTCTTATCTGTGTCTGAATGCCTAGAATTTCTTGCAGAAAAATGCATGGTGGAGGCAAAGTGCATGCTGCTGAACTTCCCTTGTTTGTGGGGAAAATACCGCAGAGACGATCTCCAGCCTGAGCAAGCTTGCAGTGTAGCTGGGCAAGACCGTCAACAAGATGCAGCGAAGAACATACTGTTGCAGCCGGAGCGCAGAGAGGACATGAGAAGGTACACATGCACTGCAAAATGCAGCACTCTTTGAGCTGCTGACCCTTGTTCTTGGTGAGGCTGCGTGGGATATTCTTTGCAGGGTCTTGAGGAACGCCTGGCTTAGGATCCACAAACTGGTTAGCAGTCACCTCTACCCAGGCACTAGTTCCATGTGAATTTTTTCCTCTCTGCCCCCAAATTCTCCTTTTTTTGGCACCTCCATGGTCTCTTCTAGATGTACCGATATTTCAATTACCTGCCTGCCTCTAGGTGCAGTCATGAGGCCTAGTTTTGCATGGAGGCTTGAATTGCTTCGAGCTCTGCCAACATGGGATTTATGGCATTTCAATACACTCATTGTTTGCCTCTTTTCGTGAGCAAACTCCGCTTCATACAACAGGCTCAGCGCACAGCTACCAGCTTGATGAAAAAGAGCTGTCTGCTAAATGAGCTGTTCCCACCGTGCTGCCACCACCTCGGAGCGGGCAGGGCAATGCCGTTCCTCCTCAGTTCTCCCACCGATGTGCTGTGCCCGCAGAATTCCCCCATACTTCATTTCTGGCATCTAGTGTAAACGATAGCTTGGCTATTTTTCATTTGTTATTATCGTCTGCTGTGGGCTAGTGACTGGAAATCATTTTCTACCCAAGACTGACAAGGATAATGCAATTCAGAAGAGGAGCCGTTTCTCAAAACGTCCACAGGCTGGGCACGGCGGCTGTTTGATTTCAGTGGGGTCAGACTCAGTCCTCTAATTCCTACTATTCCCACCCACCCCCAGCAGGTTCAATGAAGGGAAAAAGAGGCAGAATTGCATCCTATACAATTTTGTTTCAGGAGCAGCTATACAAATGAAACAAACAAACAAACCACAAAACCCACCACCCTTTCCACACAAGTTAAATTCAAGGTAGCCATACACATCTTTTTCTCCACCGTAGGCACAGAGTTTTCTTTAAAATAGTGAAGGTGAAAAGGGGAATATATCCATCTACCACTGCAGCCTTCTCCATGAATTTATTGTAGTCTGTAAATATTTGGATTTTGTATTTTTTAAGAAAAAATCCACCAGCCTGTGCCTATTTTTCCTTTCCCTAATGCTCAGGCAGCTAATTTCTGGAGCCAAAGAGGATCTGAATGGAAAGCCATTAACAAGGAAATGGGGTCATTCCTCATCGTGTTTCCTCTCCAAGTTTATTTTGTCACGATGTCCTTCAGTACAAGAGAGTGAGGAAGAAGCTGTTTCCTCGCCGCCTGTTTGAGACAGGCTGTTACCTGCCTGTGAGTCTGGGTATCCTTCAGCTCGCGGTATGCACTTTTCCAAGCTCTTATCAGGGATTGATGGAAGCTGAAAGTGTTTTTCAGGACCTCTTCAAAATTGATGGCAGGTAAAATGAGTCACAGGCCTAATTTCTCTTGTCTCTGTCACCAGTTCAAGTCTCCATCACCTTAATTACATGGATGTTCAATAAACTGAACAGATCTTTTCATATACTAGCACTTCTATGTTTTCCTTCCAAATGGTCACACTCTTTTCTCTCTCAGAAATGAATGAAACCAGGTCTTTTCCAGCTGTTTGTAAGACTTAAACAAACAGCTCTGCTTCTGTGTGTCACTTTCCCCCCAGTGAATTCAGGGCCAGTTGCTGTCTGACCTGTGCTGTGCTATGGGGTGTACTGAGAGGGCTTAACAGATCCAGCATCCCAAATGTTGTTTGGTGGCTGCCACCTGGTAAAACATGGGGGAAAATGTGGGCTTCTAAACATGCCTACCCTGCACCTTCATCCTTCATCTCTGTGGTGGTCTGTCTCTGTCACCGTGAATGTACCTGTTGTTTTACAGGTTGTGTGTTCTCTGCTTGTAATCTTCTTGAGCGCTTCAAAACAGAAATGCAGTCCTGAAGCCTCAGCCCTGCACCCCAAACTGTGCCGACAGATTTTCTGCTCAGCAGATGAATGGTATTGAGGGCAAAAATGGGGCCCTTGGGACAAGTGCAAGTAAACTTTCTGTAGGAACAGAGGGATTTTAAAGTCTGAGGACTGTACTCCGCATCGCTGGGGCTCAATTCATGGTTTCTGCTTTGCCTTTAATGTGGTGTTGTGCGAAAGTGTTTTATTTTTTGTGCAGCTTTGATGTTGTGCAGCTGCCTTACTGTATACAGTAGCTGGCTGAAGCACTTAAAAGCAAGTTATCAGGGCCTGTAAGCCCTGCTGTTGCGCTTCAAGGCAGCAGAGCGGGTATAGCAGGGCTGCAATCAGCACCACATGTTGCTCTGTAATAGTGGTCGGTGGTGCAGTGTCAGTGGAGCTAATGGACTTTGCCCACCCCCCCCTTAGAAGTGCAGCAGCCCAGGTCTGCCTTCCAACAGACAGGTACCCATACTGATGTTCAGGAGACTGGGCATTTGGCAAAAATCATAGCAGCTGGTTCAGTTTTCAAAATTATTTGGGCTAAATTCTGGTAAACTTGGGGAGAAGGTTTTGGCCTTTTGAGTCATATCTAACCCTCAGGAATATGGGAGGTGTATTTGCATACACTGGGTTAGCAAGGTTAGCAAACTTGCTCGCTGGCCCTGCTTTTGATGGGCCTGTATAAGAACCAGGGTTTTGTTTGTTTGTTTTTGTTTTTTTATTTTTGTTTTTTTCTTTTTTCTTTTCCCTTCCCTTTCTGTATCCATCTGCCCACTAGACTTCGTGTTTGCAAAGGGTATCCTGACGTGATGATTGGTTTTTTGTTTTGGTTTTGGTCCTGTGTCCCACCCTTACCACCCCCCTTACATAGTAACGGTTCTATTATGGTAAAGCAAATGAAATGCAGACTGGCACTAGACAGCAGGCGCTAGCAGCTGGTTTCTGTGCGTCCCCAGGTGAGGTGTGGCTTCATGTGGCTGCTGACTCTTCAGGCATCCAGAGCAAACAGATGGTGAGATGCCGCACTTGGCAGAGAGTTAAAGCCTGCAATTAGCCAACATGCAGTTAACTAGATTAGCAACTTGGGGAACCAAGTGGCCTTAGTTTAGGACCACATGATCCTGAATGAATTAGGTTGCAAAGCGCAGTGCTTGTACAGTGCCCTGGATCACCAGAGGGTGTTAGAGGAGCTCTGGGCAATTTTAAACTGCAATGTTTTTCTGCTGTCTTGTGGAGATGTCTATTCCAGTTTGTGGGTCCTCTTTGGGGACTGGTGCTGTGATGTGCTTGAGTATCTGGGACACCTCATTCTTGTCCTTTAGAGAAGACTTGCAGCTCGGAGCTTATTTGCCTGCATCCCTTCATGTCACGAGTGTCCAAGAAGCATCCTGAAGTCCTTTTTTCAACCTTTACAGAAATTAAAATATTCTCTATGACATCCCAGGCGTACAGGAATTTCTACTCTGCTGCTATATTGAAGGAGCACTGGAAACGGGCTTTTGTCTCATCAAGGTCCAATGTGGAAATGTGTCTGAGATAGATGGTAGGTAGGTTTTCACTGTGGAAAATTAGAGTTACTCAGAATGGAGATATTTTTATAATTTCATGGAAGAATTTGAAAAAAAAAATCAAATGTTCAGTCTAAAACTTACTTTTCCACAGAAATAGTTGAAACAAGCACATTTTCACGTATCACATCAATTTCGTGGAATCACTGCGTTCTCCATCAAAAAAATGTGGCAAGCTGTACTAAAGATACTCTATCCATCTGTCTGAAAGCCCCTAATCTCCACATGTAAAGCTCTGATAATGTTTAGCCGGCAGCTCTTAATATAGTACCTCTGTAAATGAGAATAGTGCCCTTAAACCCCACCTTATTTTAGACTTTTTGAAACACCTTAGCATTTTCTCCTCCAGCTGACCCAATCCCAATTGTTACCCTGCTACAGGCAGTTGTCACTACATCAAGAAAAGCTGTGTTTTGTTGGTCTCACTGAAGTTTATTTACTTTGAGGTCCTAAGTGAGGTTTGGAGTGCTTTTGCCTGCCTCAGTTTCCCAGTGTATTTTAATACTGAGTCACCTCATGAAGAGGTGTTAAGTGCCACAACAATGCAAACTGCTCTGGGCTCATCAGAGGGAAGCTGCAATATGAGTCCAAAATATTACTGCCATAATTTTGCTTGTCCTTAGTGTTTCTGACTCTGCGTGTTTATGCCTTAAAGTGTAAAATTGTAATTTCCTTCCCCATTTTCTTGCATGAACTTTGTTCACAAAACACATCTCCTTAAAGGAAATCGGAGCACTGTTTTTCTGAGATTTTTATTTCAGGCATTGGCCTCAGCACACAGTGCTGTGAAAGTCTTCCACTGCAACAGAGGCTTCTGAAAATGTAGATGTTGAAGCCACAAGTTTTTCTACCTTGCGTGTTTTTGTGTCTTAACAGCTCCTCTCTGCTTGCCTTTCATGGCATTGAGATGCATGCCCTGCACACTTCTCTTGTCACTCTTTGGATAATTTGGTTTATTCTTCATGAGAGCACTTGGTGGAGGAAGGGTTGTAGAAGGTGATATCCCTCTCAAAGCCCTCAGGACCCTGCTGATTAGGGGACAGTGTCTAGGGAATAAGGAAGAGCCACGGAGGAAAGGCAGATACAGCGGTATCTGTACTCTTCCTGTTGTCTGTCCAGGTTTCTTCCTCGCTTTTCCTACCACTGTGAATTCAGGATTGATAAAATCGAACTTTTTAAAAAGGTCTGTATAAGCTTACCAGCTCCAGACCTGTCTGCTGGGCTCTAATTAACATTTACTCTGTGAGCTTGGGCCGTTTTCCTCACAGGCTCGGATGCCGTGTGGTATCGATTGCCCTTGCCCAATGCGCATTGAGGTTGCTATGGGGAAAGCCCAAGGGCTCCCAATCCAGCAGAGGTTCCTGAGAACAAAAAAGAAGCTGCCTGCACATTAGGAGGCTGCAGCAAAGGGCCATGCTGCTCAGCAAGCATGACGTGAAAGAAAATGTGCTGAGAGGAATAGTTGAGCAGGTTTCTGGGTACAAGCATGTAAGGTGCCATGATTTCCATCACTGCTGTGGATGGGGGAAAAAGCCCTTCTCCACCTTCCACTCCTGCTTGCAGCGCCCTGAGGCTTCAAAGCAGAGTGTGGAGGTTTAGTCAAATTAAGTCCAAGACAAGTTTGTTGACATAGAGCGGTCAGGCCTCATGTCTAGAGAAAAGGCAATTTGTTTTGTCAGCTTGTAAGGTATGATTGGACTGTTCTGTCAGTGGGGAATGGCGGAGGTGCTTGGGCTGCTATGGATGGATGAGAGAGAGAGGGTTTGACCTCATAGCAAGGTTTATCCCATGGCTGTCTCAAGGAATAGTGTGATAGCTGTCACCAGGTTCATTTCCAGGATGCATGTGAGCGCATGGACACTGCCCCCTCCCTGTGTAATGTAATGCATCATTACAGGGTGTGCAGGTGACATAAGAGCACAGCCATGTGGGTGACACTGCTGGAGATGAAGTGGCTCTGACAGAAGTTAGGCTCAGGAGGGAAGGTACTCTGTTCCCCGATTATGGCTGCAATTTTTTTCTTCCTTGTATAAAGGATGAAATAAAACTTTGGCCTACTGTTTTTAAAGGCTAAGCATGTAGGCTTTCAAGCTTCTCTTTGGTTGAATCTGTCCCATCAGCTTCAGTATTACTGATCTAAAAGAAAAGAAAGGGTAAGCAGGTGCTCAGGGAAGGAGACTGGGCATTAGATGCTCCTGGGTGGTCTTAGTCTGACCAGCTGACCATCTTTGCTCTACTTTTGTCACTTTTGGTGATTTAACAAGGGTCATACTTTTCAGTGCTGCTAATGCTACTTCCCTGTAGAAGGGCACATTTTGAGACACCCACAAGATTAATTTTTTCACTAGAGCTGAGCTGGTAGCTCATCACTGGCTCCCTAATTAAAGGAAACAACTGAACACTGTGTCAGGGAAAGTCCTTTGAAGTGCTACTGCCACCACTATTCTATGGTAACGTCCCTAGCTGATGGCTGGACCAGCTCTGTTGGATGATGCACACATAGGCAGGAAGAAGCAACTCCCTACCTTAAAGGGTTTTTTGCCTCAAAAGAAAATATGGAGAAAGGTGAAGGTGAACAAGCAGCGTTTCTGCTATGCTTGCTTTGCAGGCAGGAGCTGGAGCAAATTAAATCTTGCCTGAAGCCTGCAACATGGCTGAGGCAGAATTTTCCCTGTGTCTCCTAAGGTCTAAAGTGGTGCTGGAGTCTGAGGGCAGTCCTCTGCTTCTTGTTTAGTAGCAAGAGAGAGAAGGCTTTGGGGAAAATTCTGCTGTTTCATGCAGGAAATGTCACATTTGGAGACCCATTTGCTGCAGTCAGCTCATTTTCTGCCATTCTGTGATATATAGGGTTCTTATTTTCTCACATATCTGATTACTCAGCCTTGGAGAAGCTGAGAGAATTGTGTGGTTTAAGGTGACTCATTGTAAGGCTGAATCCTTTACTCCTACAGTGCTGGTACCAACAGGGTGGCTCGGCAGTGACAGGAAGATGCTTCCCTTTGGCTTTGCTGTTGCTTTTGCCAAGTGAGGTGACAGTCACCTCTTGAAATGATAACAGGGAGTGTGTGCTGCCTTTTCTAGATGGAGAAGGATTGCTAACTCCTGCAGATGGTTTTCTGTGGGTTTTTTCCCCCCATAGGAGCTGAATTATTGCACATTTTTACAGCTAAAAAGCCCCTTCCCACTTATCTGCTGGCTTGCAGGTTGGGTACAATGGCTCAGAACTAGCTGCTTAGTGTCTGAATTCCTCTTCTCATAGTACTCATGGGGACACTCTCTATCCAAACTATTGTAAAGACAGGTTGAGCTGCTGTTGCTCATGGTTAATGGAGAACCTCATGTGAGCCCTTGCACTTCTGCACAAAATTTATCTCTTTTTCTGTACATGGGTGTTTATAAAAACAGCCAGCAGTGACCTTGTTATGGAAGATTTCCAACCTAGACATGGAAATGATGAAAATATTATTATTTTTACATTTGAAAGTAGCTTTTGAGTGAGCATAACAACAACAAAACACATGCAGTAGCAAAGCTAAATTTCTGCTCTGTGTTGCATTATGCATAATTATCCACAGCACAGGTGAGAGGTATAAAATGTTTGTAATGGAGGTGGTGGAGAATTCCAGTTTGGCAGCATTTAGGGGACATTGCAGCAACTGTGGCCATGCTGCATTGGAGAGGGCTAGGCTGAAGGAATTAGTTCTCCTCTTTTCCTAATCTTGCCTGAATGTGGCATTTTCTGTAGGGCTGGTATGGATTTACACCGATCTAACCCAGAGGGGCTCCAAGCTCACACTGCTTAGCTCAGCAATTTACCATGCAGAGATGCCATCAAATGCTGCAGTGAAGGGGGGTGGAAACTTTCTCCTCCCTTTTATAAGTTTCCAGCTGATGCATATTTTGCTGTTTGCTTGTGTGTTGTGCACAGCTTTAGCAGCAGTCACGAGCAGGCAGGGAGGGACTGGGAGCACGTTGCAGTTCAGAGTGTGTCCCTGCATGAAGGTCTGGATGCTGCTGAGGTCCCTTGGGTGCTTGCGGCTGCAGCTCCTGGCGAACTGCCTGCCAGCCCTGCAGGCAAAAGATATTCCTTGCACCTCACGCTCAAGATTTCTTCAGAGAAGTGGTTGCTACGCAGCCTTGTTTATTGCTGGTCTGTGACACTGTTTGCTTGCTGAGCTCGTACACCTGGAAGGGGGAGCCTGCTATCCACCTGCAGAAGGGGTCCAGCTTGACAAATGGCTGTCCCTGCTTCCACTTTTGGAAACAGAGGGTCTGAAGCAGAAGAAATTCTCATTCCCTTGTAGGAGGCAACCCACAGCAGGGCTTTACAGCTCCTGGGGGGATTACAAGCTTAACAACATGGAGCTAGATTTCCAAAGTGAAGGACACGCATGTTTGTGAAGAAGGTTGGTGGATCACCCCCATCTCATGCGCTGTTGCTTTCTCAGCAAGGTGGTGCTCTGGTGGGTACTGGCAGGAGCCAGGCAGAGGGGTTCCTTTTACTGTGCTTTGGTGGAGATTGTTTGGTGCAAGCATCTCTCCCAGAAGCCAATAAAATCCGGAAGAATTATTTGATTACTTTTCCTTTTATTTTTCCTCTTTTCAAGAAGTTATTTTGAAAAGTCTTAAAGCCACATGAGGGAAGCTTCTGCTGGCTGACTCCAGCTGTATGCCAGAGAGTTTGAGTGTCATTTAAAAGAGTCGCAATCTGGGAGGTGTGGAAGAAGAGCAATGCTTGGGGTGGGAGATGGAAGGAGGGGAGAGAAGGACAGGCAAGAGTTGCAGAGCCGATGAGGTGGTTTGACAGGGAAGCTTCTCTTTATAGGAAAAGCAACAGCCTGGCCTCTGCCACACCATGGGAGGCAGAGTGAGAGCTCTCACCTTGGCTCAGGTGCTGCCCTCAGGGCTCCCTTTGCTGCTATATGTGGGCAAACAGGCAAGTCCCCGCTCAGCTCCTGCTCAAACTCCCCTTGATCTGACTGGAGCCAAAAAGCAAATCCCACCTTTGGTCCTTCCCGGGCTCACGCTGTTATTTTCCAGGTAGGATTAAGGAAGGTCGAACTCAAATCAACTTTCTGAATCGGCCCCTGCTGTGGTTTGGGTCAGTGTTATATTGCTCTTGGGGGTGATGGTTCTTCCTTGCAGGATGGTAATCGAATCTGCTCTTGCCAATGGTTTAAATTGCTGTGTTTCACTAAGTTTAACCTTGGCACCTCACTCCAAAGGACGTGGGAGACAGGTGGAATCATTTTACTCCAAGCAAAGAGAGGAGAAGCGAACTTCAGTGAGATCACAGGCTCTCTGACAGGTAAATGCCTCATCCTAAAGCAGTATCACTCTGATGAACAAACTCGCCTCCAGGGTTGGTCTCTGTTTTCAAAGGAGTTTATTACTAAAAATATGAATCTCTGAAAATTGGATCTGGGAAAGATGTAGGAAGACGAGGAGGGAAGATCCAGTCTAACACATCTTGAAGTTCTTTTGAGGTGCGGAGATGCTGGCTTGCCACAGCAGCAGAGGGAAGACAAACCAAAGGATTTGTATCTCCGAAGGATTGAGATACAGGGACTCTCCTCATTATTGGAGGTGTTTGCTGGTTGCTTTCTCCCTCTGCTTCTCTCTTTCTCTTGCTGTAGAGAATGCCTTTGCTTCACTTCTTTTTCATTCCCTTTCTTCCTGGTAATATCCATGGTCCTTTACTCCTAACAATTTAGCAAGCTGGGGCTCTGCTGCAGAGATCACTGCTGTAATGACAATGATAACCACTCATATTTGTGTAATATCCATCACACCAGGGCCTTTGAAAGCTTTGCAAATCTTCTAAGTGTCATTTGCATTTTTCAGTTGGAGATATTGACCTGTAAGAAACTAAAGGTGACTTATTCAAAATTCGTGGCCTGCAGAGGTCACGTTTATATGCTCCTAAAATTTTTCTGGCCTTAAGATTTATATTTCTATTTCTCTGCAGGCCAGGCAATGAATCAGCAGCAGAGCTAGCCCTGCTTCTGCAGTCTTCCACTTTTCATGCTGTTCTTGGGCTTTGTTCACTTTTGGACGTTGGAAGCGATAGCAATTGGGAAACGTGATGTTTTCTGTCAGGTCAGTGAGCCAAATCATTGCAAGGTTTTGTCAGCCAGCTCTACTGCATTGCGTGTTCATGTTTGGCTGTTCTTTTTTGTCCCCTTCCCTTTAAGCATTGCAGTTTGTTGCAGAGACAGCCTATTACTCCTTTACCTCTTAGTGGCCTTCATCAGGTAGATGCTGCCAGCTGGTAGGTATTGGAAAATAGGCATTTGTCCACCTTGACTGAAGATCCTGCATTGGGCCCTCTGGGCACCATGGTGTGGGGCTCTGAGCAGCAGGTCAGATGCAAGACAGCCCCTGTCTTCAGCAGGTATCAGCCTGTGGACACTTGGGCACACTAGGGATTTAAATGCCTGGGGAGTTAAGTGATAACATGTAGCTTAGGTGAATGGAGGCTTGAAATATTTCAGTGATGCTTGAATGGTGGACTTAAGCCCTGAACAAGACAGAGGTGCTTAAACACTGTGAAATTCTGAGCAGTGGGAACTGTTGTATTTCAAGGTTCATACAGCACTAAGAACAGTACTGGGACTTTAGTGGAATAGATGTAAGAGTAATAAAATGGACAATTAAACTGGTCTAGTTAGAGGATATACTCCTGCTTTCGCATGTTAGCCCTGCACCTTGTGCTCCCAATGCTTGTTACTCATAATGAAAAACTTCAATACAAAACTTGGATCCCATGTTGCAGCTGAATGAAATTGCCTTGGATCATTGAGAATTTCCCTGCCTGATGATTACACAGGAAGAGGACAGAGCCCTTAGGATGCTCACTTGGAGTTATCTTGGATTTATGCAGCTGTTTGTGGAAACCTGTTGTAGTCAAAGTACTTGGAGTTGGTTTGTGCCTTCATGAAAGATGTGTGGAACAGCATGCAGGGTGCTACCAGGAGAAAACTACTGGGCAGGAAACGTATTTTAGTAGGCAGCTGAGAGGAAGGCACCGAGGGAGACAAGCTCAATATTTCTAAGGAAAATGCTTTTACAGAAAACTGATGTGAGCTGACAAACAGCTGGCCTAACATTTCAAGACATGCATGGCCCACTGGTTGGACTTAATTTGAGGATGTATTAGTTCAACGTGCTGATTGTGACTGCTTCTGTACCCAAGCCTTGAGTGGTGGGCATCTAGAGCTTTTGCTAGAGTCCTTCATGGCAGAAATCCTATACGCCATGAAGACCTGCACTCAGAAGAGAAGCAGCAGCTGATTGTGGCATGCTTTTTCTAGCGTTAGCCCCGTTAGCCCCGCAGCATTACTGCTCTCAGCTATTTGTGTTCAAACAGCATTAGCACCCGGAGGCCCCTCAGGGCAAGGACCTCTCTGCATGAGGTGCTCTGCAAACCCCAGCATGGGCTCAGGATCTCGCAGTTTCGGTGTCTTCTTCAGAGTGCCTTGATGAGGAGGGGAAACCTTTCAATGCTTTTGGTCAAGGCTGGGTTATACTCAAGGCAAACATGCGTCAGTGTACTTGGTTCCTTCTCATCTTATTGTGTCTGGCAGTCACAGGGGCCCACAAAGCAATCAATCACACAACTTTGGGGAACAACTGCTCTTGGCCACAGCTCCAACAGAGACTGTCACAGTGCTCAGGGGGAGTAAAGTTGTGTACAGTACTCGAATAACTGTGGTGTCCAGCACACCACCTCATTAGAGCTGGAATGAGGGATTATTCAAGTGCTTTTTGAAGGAGCTAACGAGGTTTGGCATTCAGATCATCTTGTTCCTGACTCTTGATTTGCTGCCCTGGGTAAGCTGAAGCTTGTGGAAACTCTTGTTTCATAGTTGAACAGCCTTGCTCTGCTGAAAAGCAGCCATTGCAGGAGCTTTTGATGGGGGCATTGGACATTTAAGATCTTCCAAAACATCACATCTTTTGTCTGTGCTCTTTGCCATGCACAGTAGATATTTGAGGAAGCAAGTTTGCTGTTTCACAAATTCCTGAAAACAGTAAGTTCAATGGTAAGAGAAAACAGATTTTGGAAGCGTAATGTTGCTTGGATTACTGTGCAGAAATCTGCCTCATGATTCTCCCACAGGCCTGGGGAAACAGCCCAGTTCTACTGGGTGGTGGCTTTTTACTCTACATAAAAACTTCACGCTACAGATGCATTATGGCCCTTTAAGCTGAAATCCACTGGCCAAAAAAACCCCAAACAATTGTCATCACTCCAATTTCATTTTATCCTCACAACAAGCCTCTGGTTGGTGAGGTATTGGGTTCAGCCTCCACAGCAGCTCAAATTCTGACAGGCTCTGTAGGGTTGTTGGCATCAGCATGTTTCACATAAAGATACTGTATGTTTGTTGTGCTGGGAAGCCACCAGAGAAATAGCTTGTTAGTTGGGAAAGAAAGTAATGATAGCATTAAATAATCTCTGTTTTCATTTACTGGGTGCTAATGATCCAAAGAAGCTGAAAATCCCAGAGGATGCATTTCCTTTTGATTAACCCAGCAGAAGGATGACAAGGAGTACAGTTACTGTCTACTGAAACATCACCAGGGCCTGGAACTGTTCAAATGCAGCTGTGTACTACCTTTTCCTCTTCAGAACGCCATTTTCTAACACTTTTTTTCACTCAGCAGTGAACCACTGCCACTGTTCTCTGTACAGAGAATAGCACCAGCTTGTTTTCCATGCTTCTACCAGCAGTGGCAGAAGATGAATCCTGCACACCCAGTGCTTCCCCCAGGCTGCGGGCAAATTGCTCTGCTATCATCGTTCAGGTTACAGTGGTTTTGTGCAAGGCAGAAAGGGGTGGCCCTACATAGCTGTACATTTGGGGTTTTCCATATCATGTAGCTGGTCTGAATTAGGAACTATGCTCTGAACTTAAGCAATTAAGTCTTTGGGGCCCATGAAGGTGCCATAAGTAATGCCCTTCCTAATTACGCTTTATAGCATTTAGGTATGACAGCCTGGCAGAGGAATAAAACTGAGGCATGGAGAGCCTGGCTTTTTGTTACAGGGTAAGTCAGTGGCAGAGGCAGTCTTCTATCCTAGCTACAGGATGCACTCACTTCTGGTACTTACTGCTTTCTTTTGGGCATTTTTAATAGCTTAAGCAATGGGGCATGCTCAGCTTCATTTAGGAGGTGATCTTAACCAGCCAAAATTGACACTGACGTGTTTCTTAGATATTCATCCTATGCAATGAAATGAAAGAAAATATATCTTAATCCCTGCTTTATGCCCGAGTCCCACTGGCAATGATACCTCCATTCCTTGTTTTAAAGTACATCGTCCAGATAGACCTACATTTGTATTTTTAAGGGTATTTAGTGCTTGCCTTTCATTGGCAGTAATGGGAATTAGGCGCTAAAAATGCTCCAAGCACCTTCATTGACCTTAAGCTGTCACTGTGAATTTACCTAGACAAACAAAAAGGGTGAAAGCCAGAAGTGGGTTGACTGTCTCAGCTAACTCCAGCCTTTCTGAAATCACTTGCTTTACTCCAGATGAATGCTTTGACAGCTTTTGAGCAGAGTTAAACTCTTGGGCAGGGGGTGGGGCAGTACAGGGTCTTGCTGCAATCTGAACAATTTCTACTGAAATTTGTTTGAGGATACCATTTTATCTGATTGTAAGTTTGATTGATGGCAGGGTACCTAAAGTCCTCAAACAGGCATTCTTTGTTATTTGTTTTAAGCTTACAGAACATGTTAATAGGGACCTGCCTTTGCTTCTTCCATCGAGTGCAGAGGCATTTTTCCTTCTGTAATAATTTAACTGAACTTTGTGATTGATCCTTCTGGCTGCACATAGCTACCATGTGATAGTTGTTCTGTTTGCAGAGATTTGGAGGCACCTATGAGTGGATCTTCAAAGGCAGTTCACATTGTTCACATTGGCATCCTTCTGCACTCACTGATGTTTGTGGGAATTTTACTGCTGGCTTACCATCCTGACCTCTTATGCTAAGGTATGCTCTGCAAGATCCCCTCTCACTTAAGCGGGATTACAAAATCCCACTTAGGCCATAAAAAATGGGCTAATACGTTTAAGGACCTCCTCATTTTTTCAGTTGTTCCTGGGGCAAGTCCAGTGTGACATGACAGCTATTTAATTTCAGATGTCTGAAGTGATGCTCCTGCTGCAGCAGCAGCGCTGAGTTCAGTGGGAACAACTCCAATGCGCTATGCTGGATCCATCAGCAGTGAGCATGGTGAGAGATTTGCCTCTGCTGCCTTGCTTACACACCCATGGGGAAAGCAGCTGCTGGGGTGGAGTTATGGCAGTCCTCCTCCAGCATTTTGACTTTCTGGCCATGATTTTAACAGAAAGTGGAAATCCATAGCTTGAATATATTTTTATGTTGTTTTAACACCACCTGACTTGAGCAGTTGCATATGCAGGAACTCTGTAGGCAGGGCAATGCCAGGGTTTGGTGGCTGTCATTTGCATTAGCAGTCTTATTTTTCCATGTAGGCTCCTGACGCTGCAGGGGAACCCACCAGCATCTGTGTCAGGCCCAGCGACCAGCAGCACATCAAGTAGACTCTCATCTGCAAAGAGCCCATCTCCCCCACCGCCATGGCAATGCAAGATGATTTTGCAGCAGGTAAAGGGCTGCAGCAGACTGGAGACTTCTTCAGCCAGGGCTTGTTGCAGTCCTGTTCCTGCAGCCTTTGCCTGGAGGATGTTCATCTGCAGCAGCACTGGTGCCCAGGAATGCTGCTCGGCTCAGGGAGGCAGAACATGTACAAAAGCTGCATTCAAAGCACTGCTCACGAGACCCTGGAGATGCTGGCAAGTGCAGCAGCTATTCTTCATGCTGTACAAGTGAGAACCCAGCCTTAGAGGCTGGGTAATGGGGAAGATATTGGCCAGGACAAGGGGCAGGGAAACACACTGTGTATAATTTTGAATTTTCAGAAACAGCCACGGTCAGAATTTTTTTGAGGCAGACCATGTTTATGTTGGTTTTGGGTGTCTCTGCAGTAAAGCAAGCAGGGAATAAAGCCCTTGTAACAGTGAAGCAGAACAAATGTTCAGATGGACAATTTGCATCCTACAGATACAATAATCAAATAAGCCCACTAAATATTGGGGACATCTAATGCAGAGTGCAAACCTTTTAGTTATAACACCTGGTGATTAATTGTTTCTGTCCTTACACTTTCTTTGTTGTGAAACCCAACCCAAAATCGAGCGGGAATTAAAGAAACAATAGACTTTCAAACTGGCTTTGGAAAACATCTATTTGACAGCCATTGTCAAAATCTAGAGACGATTGTGGGTTGTTTACCCTTTGAAAGGAAAGAAATCCTGTAGTGATGGCTGGGCAACTAGCAAAACGTATGCAAATTTCTAGAATGTTCAGCTGTCAGAGTTCCAGGAAGTTCTGGAATGCACGCGCCTCGCCTCAGCGGTGCAATACCGTCCGTTGGAAGACCGTTGCAGAGGCCAGGGCTGCCGGCATGATAGTCTTCTGTGGGGAAAGGATGTCTGTTTTTTCCTTTCCATATCAAATGACACGAATTTGAGTCATTTGGACTATCCCTATTTTAACGCTAAGTACAATGCCCTTGCTGCTGTCTGCTGTTGGAGCTTTCCCAAATTCAAACCTGAAGACACAGCTCTGCGAGGTGGAAGCATGGATTCAGACTTGCAGTTTTGTGGCAGCAGCTGGACCACTGAAGAAGGAGGTGAGAATGGGAAGGGGTTGAATATGCAATGGGGTGGCCTCGGTCAAATGAAAAAAAAAAAAAAAGAAAAAAATCCACCCTGATTTCAGGGAGAAATGGTCCTTGGAGGTCTGTCCTCGTGTGCTGGCTCTGTGTCAGAGTAGGTGGCTGACAGAGAGCTGCAGATGATCCTGCTCTCCTCCAGTGGTGCACGTGGCATCACATCTCTCTATCATTAGTTCATTATGCTTTCTCCTTTTTCAGCAGTAGCCAAATCATTAATACTGCCAGCCAGGACAGGGACTGGGGCCCAGCTGGCCATAAATTGGGCATGGTAATGAGATGTGAGTTCTGTTTCTATCCTTGCCATCAATGTGTGTTCTTGCCATAGGTAAATTCCCAGTTTTTCCTCTGCTTGCCCATCCAGTCTGACCTTGAGGATGGGATGGTGCTGTAGAAATGCTGGCAAAGCCTGCCTGCTTGCTAAGATCTCTTTCTGCTTTCCAGAAATACCAGTAGCACCATGTGGGTGTTTACTGGTAGTCTTCACAGAAGCCAAATCCTGAAATGGGAATTTTTTATTCCCTCTTACCACTGGGGCCTTCAGCCTCTCTCTCCTGGCTTGCTAGCTCAGTGCTGTTCAGAAGAATTAAACTGATGCTAGTTTTATGAAAAATAAAACCAAACTGATCTTCTGAATAATTAAAAAAAACTTTGAATGCCTCAGTCAATAGATGGATTGACTGCAAAGGTGTGAGGTCAACTAACTCAATTCTTCCCTTTTACCTGATCTACACCTTCTTCTCCGTCCATATTAACAATAGAGTTGGAGAAGCAGCTGAGTTTGTGGGAAGGCAGTGGAGCTGAGAAACCTCCATACCCAAGGGCCACCCCTTTCCTGGATGGCTGGGTCGGCAAGGCTAGTGTGCACGACCTCAGCACTAAGGATCTCTCCCACCTTTCTCACCAAGCCCTGACCCAGGACCCTCAAGAGAGGGAGGTGAGCAGCGCTGACCTGGAAACCATTCAGATCAAGAACAAGCTGAAGACACGAAGAATGTCTAAGGGTCTGTTATCCTCACAGAGAGGTAAGGCGGGAGCCTGCCCACTCTTCCGAGGGACGAAGGTTTTTTTCCCAGCCTAGAGAGCTAGCGCACATTCCCAGTGAACAGTTCTCCCCTACATATACCCCCTGCAACAACCTGCCCTGCTCTCAGTCCCCTGCATAGCCCTCCTGTTGCTGTAGAGGTGTACAGCTGTGGGGCAGGGAGAGGCGCAGGAGACTGTACATGCAGGTGTACATTCTGGGTAAGCACAGGTCTGTGGACTCCCTGTTGTCTGATGGGAGCCCAGAGGATCACAGTGTTTCCCTGGTGGCTCTCTGGAAGTGGGTAAGTGTTGTCCACTGGCCTGCTTCAAGTGGCTGCCAGCATGAGCATGTTTCCAGGTGCAGTTATTTAGAAGTTTCCAAAAAATCTGTCCAGTGAAATATCTAGCTTCAGGTGCTTTAGGTTTGCAGTGCTGTTTCTATTACACTTTGTGTCTCTGCTTTGTAGGCTTGACTGACTGCAGTGACCGTACGGGGGTTATCCTGAAGTCAGTAGTTTCCAGATCACCTTCTCAGAGCGTCCTGGTAACCTCCAAGCCCATGACTCCCATCCAGAACAGCCTTCCTTCCTCAGAGCCCAGCAGGATGAGCAATGGAGAGCAGGAGCATGGGGAAAATGGCACAGGCTGTGATGGCAGTGATGGGAATAACGACAAGCTGATGTCAGACGGAAAAGAATATAAGGTAAGGAAACCAAGCCAAACCGCGTGTGGTGGATCCTCAGTTTATTTCCTGTAGGCAGAGCTCTGAGATCTTCTTTCCCTGTGGTGTGAACCCAGGGAAGCAGGTGAGCCAAGGAAGAGCTCAACTGGACATTGTGCTTCAGGCTGTCTTTGCATCATGTATACAGCAGACTTCATGTCCTCAGCATATATCAACAGGAGAAGAGGTCTTTAAATAGTTTCTGTGCTCTCTAGTGGTGCCTGCTGTGTTTTATGACTGAGAAAACACCAGCAACCAGTTGGAGCAACTAAATGCGTCTAATCTGGTCAAGCATATCCTTCGACAGTTAGTGAAATACACATATCTGTGAACCATCTGTACATTGCGGTTACTGTTGCAGACATGCCGGTGTCTTGGTCGCCTTTTATATCAGCTCTGTCCTGTTTAGGTGGAAAAAGATGTTTCCTGGAGCAGGCAGTTCTGCAAACTCAACTTCAGGCTGTCCCAGCTTTTGAGTTGTACAGCCATGTCGTTCTGCACAGTTCTCTCTAATAATATTTCTAGACTTCAGTGGCCCCTGTGCAGCTTCATCCTCTCCCATGGGTCTGCCCAAGAGTAAGTGATGGGAACTGGCAATTCTGGCCATGAGGAATGGAGTCCAGACCCCACCCACTTGATTGCCTTTGCAGGAGGGACAGAAGCTGCAGTTGTTTTGGTTTTGCTGTGATGGGCAGGAGAAGGCAGAGGAATAACAGCTTGTGTAAACAGGATAACCAATATAAGGCTAGTGTACTTGATTTCAGCCTTGCAGATACATTGCCTAATGTATCTGTGACATTAACTCTGTTGGTTTCACTGGAGTTTGAACAGGTCCTGATTTGGCTCTTTAGCTGTGACAGGAACAATGATGTACTAAGGAAGGGTGTGCATCTGCCCCTGCTCCCTCCATCCCCCTTCCTAGCCATGGCATGGGGAGCCTGAAGTAATTTCAGGGCAGAGAGACCTTATGCAGCAGGGTAGGGAGCTCTGCTGAACTTAATAAATGACAGTGAGCCTGAGATGATGAATTGTGTGGGAGCTGGAAAGCACCAAGCATCCAGAGAGCACGTTAGCATCTGGGCTGAAAGGCTGGTGGGGGATTGTAGGAAGGGCAGAAGCAGAAAAAATTATGGGCTTGAGAAAAGCAGGTTTTGTCAGCATGCAGAATGACTTTGTGGGGACTTCGCTGGAGTTCAGCCATGGCTGGTAGGCGCTTTAGGGACAGTGAGAGGATGGTGACCTAAACCCATTCCCATACCATCAGAAAGGCTAACAGAGGCAATGGCACCCCAGAACATCCTTATGCCAGTACATGGATGCCAGGTGGAAATGCAGCCTCTGCCAGAGAGGTGAGCAAGGGGAGAGAGCTGGCAACAGCGTGTGACATGGTCTCTCCCTCACCACTTCCCTTTCCATTGCACATCCTAGGCCAAGCTGCTCCATCAATTTGACTTCTCCTGCCAAGTTCTAGCTAAGAGCATGGCTAAACTTCTTGTGGCATCAAAGGGGTAGGCTGGATGCTTGAGCTGAGCACCGCCTTCTACTATTTCCAGGCTTCCCTGCTGCCCTTCTGTTGCGGTGGTGAGGACGGGAAGAAGTCACTGGGAATGGCTTTGACTCCCCTTATCCCTAAGTCAGCAAGATCATCTGATGGGGATCCTGCAGTGCCTATCCCAAGCTCTCAGCACCTGTTTTTCCAAGAGACCCTGGAGATGAGGTAAGCCAAGGTGTCTGCTTCTCCAATATGCCATTCACCTCGCACTTCTTGTCTTGTGAAGTTAGTTTCTACAGTCAGTTCTCCAACATATTTATGCAGACTTCTCTGTGTTAATCTTTTTGTGTATCTATGATGATCCAGCACAATGTCAAAATGAACATCATACACTCTAAGAGCAGGGGTGGTGGTGGGGAGGAGGAGGTAGGACCTAATAGGACCTTAAAAGCAGGTCCTCTGCTGGGCTCTGATACTGATTCATTCGGTAATCTTTGTGGTGCCACTTAGGAACTGTATTGCATGGATCTGAATAGATCATCTGTTTTTGTGTGTGATCTTTGCCAATTTCTGTACCTGCAAGAATATGTTAGGGCAAATATTGGCTATTGTATAGCTGTCTGCAGATTCAGATGCTGCTTCTGTAAATGTTAGTCGTAAGTCTTCTGTGTCTGGGCCTTCACTGTGAAATGAGAGCCCAGGTAAATCTCAGTTTATAGATGTATAATGTTATAGATGTTTACATATGATTTTAAGATCAAAGGGAGCAAGCTGCTAGAGAACAGTTACAGGGCTGTAACTGATGGGAAGATACTTGCTTGGATATGCATGGGGCAATCTAGCTGTCAACCTTATCCTAGTTATAGCAATAAATAAGGAGTCATAGAAATATAATTCCAATTTAAAAGCTTCAGCATGGCTTTTAAAGTGCAATCTGAATATGGTTACCTACCAGTTGAGTTGGAAACCCCCTTCTTGAAAGAGCAAGGAGGTGTAATATTATTCTCAGGAGACTGCAGCGGTATTGCCACGTGTAACAAAATACTGTCATCAGTTGAAGTCATGACCAGGCAAAGTTAGGCTTCTGCAGCAGGATAAAGGTAGCTGCCCTCAATATGGACTTATGACTGGCTTAACAACTCTTGCTTGCTCAGAAAGGATGTATGTAACAGCAAGAGCCACTTAGCTCCAAAAGGAGAGACAGAAGAATTGGATAGTTAAGGCCTAAATTGAAGAATGACTCTTGTGTTTCAGCTGGAGCTTGATGAGCTCTGTGTGACTCCAGCAACTGAAAATTTAATGGCAATTAATCAGCTTTGCATATTATTGGTTTTATGGCTTACGTTGCCTCCTTCATCAGAACAACCATGCTAAGATAGTTTGCCTTCTTTAATGTTACCCTCCCTTCTCTTTTTATGTCCTCATATACTCTTTTTATCCTCCATTTTCTTAAGGCCAAGATCAAGCAGCAGAAGTAAAGAGAAGACCCTTAAATATCAAGGTGGGTACAGGGCATGGCTGTCCTAAAATGACCATAGGAATCCTGATCCATGGGTGGCACTATGAAAGTTTGGTTTAAAACCATGCTGTAACTTTTTTCAATTCCTTGATGTGCTCAGATGGCTCCCCCAGAGCCCAGGCACTGGGAAATGTGCTCTGGTGATCCAGTGAAAATGACTTCAGCATGGGGTTATGAATGGCAGGAGCTGGAAGGGTATCTTGGGGCCCCAGAAATGCACAGCAGGAAAAGAAAATGTTCCTTTACCTCATGCTCATACCTTTTATCTCTCCGCATGCTCTCTCATGTCACAAAGATTAAAGAAAAATGAGGCATTTCGCATAAAATGAGAAATGTTCCCACTCCTTCTTCCTACACTTGAAGGAGAAAACCTTCCCTTGGAGCAGTTTCTGAACCGAACCCTTTGAGATCTGAAGTAGATTCATCAACATTGCCTATTTTTGCACTGGGAGAAATAGTGAAACCTTGTATGGTAGGAAGTCCTTGTGAATTTTCCATTTACAGGGAAAGAGACTTAAAAAAAGATCCAGCCTATGCAGGATCTGAGCTTTCCATCCTCTTAAAGCACAAGTGTAAATTAAATGCTGAATAATGAACTGAGGTTTCTTTTTGCAACTCATTTACCTCAAACCACATATGCTAGGTTTATGATTACATATCTCTTCCCCTACTCTATCTGCATATGTCAGTATTACAAACTGAGGCTGGGGTAAGAGATGCCTGTTGGTTTCTTCCCTCTCCCCAACTTGCATTATCCCTAGCAGTAAGAGTTCCACAAGACAAAATGTGGTGTCTGGTGCATCCATGTCAGCCAATACTTTTAAGTTGAAAACCTCAATGACACCATTGCAGTCCCTTTGCGGTCTGTGGGTTTGTAGTGATAGGAGAGATGAGAATTTAACAATTAATTTTGCTGATGCAGAAAAAGGGACAAGATCCCACTGGTCCCTCAGCTCAGTGTTATTTCTGCCAAATAATGGGCATGCCCCATAGAAATGACTCCTTTATTGCTGATATGCACCTAGTACGCTGAATGCAACTAGGGAGAAGTATTGCTGAGTAAGTAAGGTGACATTTTTGCTAGATACATTCTGGACTAGAAATGAGCTATATCGTTAAGCCATCTCTCTTTCTCTTTTATTATTGACCTGACCATTCCGCAGGGAAAAAAAAAATCCTGATTTAAGAAAGTTATTCCTTTTTTACTGCTTGGGTATCACATGATTTTTATCATCTGTGAAGCCATGTAAGGAATGATTAGTTCTGAGTTTTAATAGCTCTGTTGGAGAGTATTTCAGAATGAGCTGCACTGTGCTATTCCCATTAAGAAAATCAGCTTTTAGTCAGGCTGCCCAGAAAGTGGGCTGATCTGCTACAATTTAGAATGAAACTCCTTGGGGAAAATTAATTATCTAGTTTCAAGAACACAATTCTGGTTTTGGTAACACTCTAGCAATCCTAAGCTTTTCCTTAAATGCCTCTAGAATATTCCAGCAAAGAGGAGGAAATGTTGATTCTTACCTCTACAAAAGCATATAGCTATTATAAACCAGGAGTTCTTTTAATAACTGGGAAGAAGAGGATGTTTACTAAAATCAAAATGGGTAGGAAAAGATAAGAATCTTTCTGGCAAGGGCAATCTCCATCTCTTTGCTCTTCTCTGTCAAACATAGCTACTCACCAGAAGCCAAGGGCTGAGGCCTTCATCATGCAGTGGGTTTGAGTCTGATGGCCAACTGAGTAATGTCATTTCTGCTGCCAGTGCAATATGGTAATACCCCATCTCTTTGGAGACATATTATGTTCCTTGCTGTTCTTATACACAATCTGTATCTGTGTCTTATCAGAGCTGCAGACTCTGGAACCTGTCTTACCAGTTCTCGAGCATTGCCCTGTTGGTGGCGTGAAGTCTGCTGGACATTTACGTGAACCCGTGTCCTGGTTAACAGGCATGCCACTCAGCCAGACCGAGGAGATGAGCCCTCGCCTTCTGAGTGATGACAATTTAAAGGACAGCAATGAAAGGGTAAGGGCTAAGGACATGGGTGAGCAGGCTTCCTTTCAGTGACTGTTCAGTGCTTAGCACAAAATGTCACTGAAAATAATGATCTCCCTCTCCTGGGGAGCAGATTCTCTTGGGAATACATTTGACAGCTACAGAGCAATTGCTTGAGTATTTTCACTGAAGTCACTGGTTGGGAAATGGTGCTAAGGTTATGCAAGAAGCATTCTTTATGTACGAAGGCCAATTTAAAGCAGATCTGAATGGCAGAGCAAGTTACACATCAATGAACATGTGCAAAAGTGCCTGCTTGGAAGCACAGAAGCAAAGATTATAATGTTGAGTGTAGGCAAGGCTGCGAAATAAAATGTGAAAGCTTGCTTTTCCTTGGTTGCCTTTCTTGCTGTGTCTCACAGCGCTTTCATTCTCAATTTTTCTATTCATTACTATCAATGTTTCTCAAACTTGTTTTCACATGAGTCCTATTTTGGACTCCTGTGTTCTCAGAGCAGCTGAGTCCTTCAGAAGCAAGGAAGTGAGAAGCAGCTGCAATTACTGGTCATTGAGTGTTAAGACTCTCTGCTGGTTATTGCAGCTGGTTTTTATTCCTCTACCTTGGCCTATAGGAACTGAATTGCAGGTTCACTGGTAATGTGAGGTCTTCATAAGTCTTGGAGCACTCCTATGACTCTCTTAGTTCAAGTAGGGCTTCCTGACATAGATTGAGAAACAGTATCTTGGACCAGTGGAAGGTTATGGCAATGAAGTGTTATATATTACTGGGTGTAATTATATGCCAAGGTGAGGAAAGGAGGAATTCTTCTGAAACTGTTATCATGTATATGGAGCTGCATTAAAGATGATGACACTCTACCACTGTGTTCCTGATGAGGTGTTGTGTATGGTTTGTGTATCTCTCTTTATGCTCCATGATGTATTTCCATTGCAACTAGATCCGTGTTACCTTGTCCAAGTCAGCTCAGAAGAAAATACAACAGAAGCTAATGAAAGAGACAGAGCTTTTGTGTAGAAGGAAGGAGAGACAGAGAGAAAAGGAAAAGTCCTCGCTGCTCCCTATGCAGACATTTGTCCTTGGGGATGCAGCCAAAGAAAGTAAGTGTTTGCTATAGCTGTGAGTCTTTTTGTTCATTAGCTTGCTATTTGCATAGTGTTACAAATATCTATGAAATCGGACTGGAAGGCTGTTAGACTTGCATCTGAGTGGAAGCTAGAATAGGATTTATTTCAATGTTGCAAAGAAAAATACAGAGGCATGAAATGTCTTGCCCGTGGCCCACACTGAGTCAGTCACAGAATATCATCATCCCCGCTTCTCCTATAAAGTCTTTCAGACTAGCTAATTCTGTCTTGAAAACTACGCTGGGGCTTCAGACTCTCTAAATGAGAGTAGCCTCCAGGAAAGATGAATGGGTGAATCCAAAAGAATGCTTTTCAACCAAGGTGCAACCTGGAATAAACAAAATTAAACTATTTCTAATTAAAACACAAAAGATCTTGCCTATGTGATAGGACAGATTATCCTGCTCGTGCCACTCCCTGCTGAGGAGCTTGCACTGCAGAGCCATGCTGGAGCTTTTAGCCAGTGTTCTATGTTTTACCAACACATGCAGGCAGCATTACTGACTTAATTGCAGTTGACGGGCTCTGATTCTACGGCTCTGACTGTACTGCTGCACACGCTACAATGAGTGTAGCAGCAGGGAACTTAAGAGTCAGCACTCAGCCCAAGGGCATCAGACAAGGTTATCTGCTCTTTTTCTTGCTATTGTTTTGTGAAGCACTGGTGAGGAGTGCTGAAGTGGGAGCCCCAGAAATGTAACTTCCCTATCCAGCCTCTGAAACAGAAAAGCAAAAGAAAAGCAGTACTGAGTTTTCCTCATTTCTTAGGGAAAGCGTCACTGCATTTGGGTTTAAACTAAAAGAGGATAGATTTAGACTAGATATAAGAAAGAAATTTTTTGTGATGAGGGCAGTGAAACACCGGAACTTGTTGCCCAAAGAAGCTGTTGATGCCCCATCATTGGAGGTGTTTAAGGTCAGATTGGTCAGCACTCTGAGCAACATGATCTAGTTGAAGATGTCCCTGCTCATTGCAGGGGGGTTGGACTAGATGACCTTTGAAGGTCCCTTCCAACCCAAACTATTATATGATTCTGTGATCACTGTCCCATGTTAGTGTGCATCTGTTATGCTTGGAGTTGTTTGAGACAACAAAGGGATGTTACCCAGCTCCAGCAAGATTTCTAGGCCTTTCCAAGCCCATAGCCACCCTGTCAAGCACTCTCCACTTACAAAGTTCTCTTTGCTCTCTGCAGGCTTTGTCCTACCACCTATCAAAGGGACAGTTCCTATTCCCCCCAGCTTGAGCAAAGTTTGCAGAGCGGACGCTGGTACTGCCTTGAGGAAGGAGGTCAACAGGCCCTTTCCGCGCAGAAACGCTGTCATCAGCCAGGGTGACAAATTCCCGTGCATCTCCTCAGGTGAGCCCACTCCGCTGCAGCCCCCACATCAGCTCTTTCCTTGCACAAGAAGCACAAACTGCCTCATTCTTCAGCCGCAAGTAGGATCTTGGGTCCAAAGCCTGTCCTAAGGACTGAGAGCAAACCTGCTTTGGACCCGCTCCAGCTTGGTGATACTGGAACAGTTGGTGGTTACAGATCCATTGGAAAGCTGAGCTGAATAAAGTAGTGGTAAAGCCTTAAGCTCTAGCTTTTGCCCATACTGATAGTCCAGAATATAACACTGGTGCCAGGAAGCAGCTGTAACTGCAGGGCTGAGCTCCGGTGCAGTCTGGCAGGGTGTGCTCACTGTGCATGTGTACCACCATGATCAATTAGCCACTCACCGTCTTGGCCCTCTGCCTGTGCTGCTGTCTGGCTCTCCAGCCAGCTTTTCTACTATCACAGCAAGGGTTGTCTCTGCATGGAAATTAGTGACTTGGTACAATCATGCTGTTGCACCTAGAAGTGCTTAACAGCTTTTAGCCTCTCTCGTCCAACCACCTCTCTCATCCTACCACCTGCGATACAAACTGGGAACAAGCAGTGCTTCTGTCACCCCACCCAAATACGGTGGCTGTGTGTAGCAGATGACATACAGGAGAGGCTGCCTGGTGATCCCAGGCTGCTTGGGAGTATTTATTGGTACCTGTAATAAATACACAGCAGAGAGTGAGTCCATAGTGATCCTCATCTCTCCTTTGTGGGAAGCCTACCTCATGTTATGATCGTGAGTAGTATGAGTTAAGAAAAAGGGAGCTAGGAAAGATACTTTGAACGCTCTTTTCTAGTGATGCTATTCTGATTTTCAAATTGACTAGAACTAGCCTGATGTGGTTCTCCATTCATATTGAATATAGAATCATAGAATTGTTAAGGTTGGAAAAGACCTCTGAGATCATCTAGTCCAACCATCAACCCCCCCCAACCCACCCCCCCCCCCACGCCAC
>VZTL01066183.1:117911-126626 GCA_013400535.1 Scopus umbretta | reverse complement strand
ATGTCCCAGGTGAATATGGCATTAGGCTCCCACTGGTATCAGTCCTTCTCCCAGTAACCTGAGCATTTCATTTTGCGATGGTGGTTTGCTGTCCCGACGCGCTCCCTGGGTAGGTGGTTTCGTCCACGTCCACCGATAAGCCAGTTTTTAAAGACAGCGAGGAAATCCAGATTAACTCTTTTCAGCTGATTATTTCCAACCATAAAACCGAAGTTTGAAAATTAACTTGTAGGAGAACTAATTTACCCGGCGAAAAAAATAATGGTAAGATAGTTTTGGAAGCTGTGTTGTATCCTTGCTTGGAGTTCACTGAGCTTGAGTTTTTGTCAGAGGTATTTTTGCATCTCTTCTAGAGCTTATAAGTAACCTATTTATTTACTTTTTAGTGGCTAAGCCGTGTGTGCAAATGCTGCGCCGTGTCACACTCCTGCCGTTGCCCGTTCCATTCATAATAAAATTTACAAGGCTTCCTGCATTAGTAAGCAATTTGCTATTGGAGCCTTTCCTAGAAATACAGAATTCTATTTCACCAAAGTATTGTCTTTCCTCTTCAGTCAGGGCCGAGGTGAGCTATTTTCTCAAGGACTCTCCAGGCATCTATATGATATTCCCACTTGTGCAGATGATCTCCAGAACTGCATTACTTACTCCTCTGTCCTGAAGGGCCATCGCAGTAAATGAAAATTCTCTTATTAGCATCACCAGGCTTTGAATTTGGCCAGCTAATTTTATTTGCGGTTTGGCTTTTGCTTTTTCTCTTTTTTTTGGTTCTTTTTTTTTTTTTTTGATGTAAAGCAAATATGCATCCAGACCCTCTTTGCTGAAATAAACAGGCCAACAATAAGAGGGGTAATTCTTCATTTGTTTAAAAGAACTGCCTGTTTTAAGTTCAGAAATACTGACCGAGAGTAAAGCAACAGCTGATGCCATCACAGGCAGTGTACTGTATTCAAACAGCTGTACAAAATGAAAAGCTGCGGTATTAATCCTGCCATTCACAGTTTATTTAAGTTTTTCAAGCTTCTCTCATATGGGCATGGCATCAATGCCTAATTATGCCTCCGTTAGGGTTACTAGGCCCTTAATACAGAAAATTATTGTGTTTAAAATCTAGAAAGCTGCATCGATGTAATCTAAGATTCTTGCAGCTGGCACACCTTCAGGGAATGCAAACTTCACCTTGTAATTTCCTTTTCATTCACTTGGTCTTTAGGTTTTGGTCCGGTTTTGTTGTTACGGAGAAGGTCAGATCATCGCTGGTGTTTTTAACGCCTGCTTTAAAAATAGCTTCACTTAAGGCTGTATGGCTCTCGGGAGGAGAGGGGAAGAGCAGATTTAAAACTCCGCGGCTTTGTCCGTCCCGTTTGCTGGGGTGCCGGGCTATGGCCGTCTGTGCAAGTAGAAATGGTAGAAATGAATGTCTGAAGCCTGGCACACAAGGAGTTTTGTCTCATCTGCATTTTACCCTGCACTGAACTGGAGCAAGCTCTGTCAGCGCAAGCTGTGTGTTTTCCGTGGACGTGAAAGTCTTGACCCCTCGCTTGGCTGTCCATGTGCTACCCATCGTGTCGGGGTGGGGCGTGCAGAGATGTCCCTGGTCTCAGGTGGGATATCACCTGCTTGATGATGCTCGGCAGCAATCCGAGGTGCGTGCTTTCGCGTGCACGGTGACAGCTTGCTGAGACTTGGATTAGTCTGTCAAGCTAAGTATTAACCGTGGCCAGCCCCTTGCTAGAAACCCTCCCGGGAGGACGCCAATGCTGTGGACTTCGTAGGTGGCACTTAGGTTTCAGGCTTGAGACAGTGCCGAGGACCCCGCTGCTCCCTGGGGTGCAGGCACAGGGATTTGCTGTGCCACGGGGGCCTTGGCCCCCGAGCTCTTCCACTCACCCGTGCGCCGCGGAGGTACCTTGCGTAGGTAGAGCTGGCCAGATTTTTTGATGAGGGGAGCGTCCCTGTGGCTTGTAATTTATAAAATTTCTCTTGCGTGCTGTTGTGCAGTGTTATGGGGGAGTAGTCCTGCTATGTCCCGGCCACAGCTGTGTTTGATGGGTGCAGCCGTGTCACTGCGAGGTCGTTTGGAGTCACAACTTCGCGCTCTCCTTCGCTTGTGTTCACGTGGGCTTTTTGGGCAGCGCTTGACACGAACGGGGGCTCTGTGGCTGAGTGATGCCGCTGGGCATCACCGCGGCAGGAGGGTGATGGTGGCGGGGAGAGGACCCTTTCAAGCCCATGGGCGAGTTGGCGGCAGGCAGCGTCCCAGTGCTGCCCGCTGTTTGCAGGGATGCTCAGGAAGAGATGCCCGGAGCACGCTGCCCACGCACATCGGAGGCAGCGTGGCCGCCGTGCTCGAGCCGTTCCCTCCTTTGCCCCTCTCTGCCTGGTGGATTTTGCAGCTGTGTTACCCCAGGAGGTTCCTGGCCCTCCTCCCTCTTGCACAAACCAGTTGTACTAGCATGGCTTCCACCTACTAGGGGAGCACCGTTGTGCTTTTCCCATGTCCACGAGGCCCGCAGCAGTGCTTTGTGGCATGGCTTCGTAGCAAAAGTATGGTATGTACGACTGCGCCTTGCTACATTCATATAACCCCTGCGAGGGATCTCTTTTTTTATTACTATTTTTCCTTAAAGCCAGAGCAGGGGTACGCACATGGCTAAGGGAGGATTAATTTTATTCTTAAATGCGCGTGTGTACGTCGAGCCGGGGTTTGGTTCACGGTGACAAGCGTTCGAGAAATCTTTTGGGTGAGAACTGATACAGCCATGCTGGAGGGGCAGGGGTGCCCCTCTAGAGATGCTTAGTTGCTCGTGAGCTGAGGTTTTCTACTTCTCCCTTATCATCAGGAAGGGTTGATGCCTTAATTTATATGTCATATAGCGATAGCAAGTGTAAGGGATACATAAGGCTAAGAAGTGATACGTTAAAGCAGTTAATTCACTCTGTGGATAGTTTAAAGAAAATAGTGTCAAGAAAGGAAAACGTTGCTGTTTGGTGTCACGGGGAAGCACTATGCGGAGTCGAAAAGCTGGCGGTGAAAGTTGCTTTTGGTGGCTTTGTGCTTGGTTTTTGGCCCCTTCTGCTCTCTTCCGCATAATTACCACTTTCAAAGTGTATTTAAAGGAGGGAGAGGGTAACCTTAAATACTGGATGGAGTAAGTGGCGGTGCTGCCAGTAACTTCTACAGAAGCAGCAGAGCTGGGGGGCTGACTGGAAACACTTGCAGGGTGGCCGAACGGTCTGCCCAGCCCCAGGTCTGCCTGTCCCGAGGCAGAGGTCCACGTGGGGCCACGCCACGAGCCCTGCGCTGCTACGGGCCCCGCTGGGCACTCCAAAACCTGCCTGGGAGGCGCAGCGAGGCCACAGGGACGTCTCAGCCTAACTTTTTGGGCGACTCTGGCGGCCAGACCTGCTTCCAAGCCATCCCTCAATGAGCGGGTGGAGGCGTCGGGGAGCCACGGCCACCTCAGCCTGGCGAACCACCCCCGGAGCTCGCCGCACTCCAGCTCCCGCAGCCCGGGCTCAGTGTGTTCTGCGGCCGCCAGTTCACTGGCGTGCGGCTCGTAGAGCCCGGCCGCTCGGCCGCTTCGGCCTCGCTGGAGATTCGGTTTGTTGTGAAAGGGTAGAAAGTGGAGGAGCTGATCTGTGGAAGGGTTTGGCCATGAGCGTTGGAAAATGTGAATCACGGGGATTCCAGTTTTAAGCCTTCTGGAGATAACGGGCAGCACATACCAGAGTGCGTGACTTGCAGAGAGCCTTAAAAAACGAGGCGGCGCCCTCGAGATTAAGCAAACGCTTTATAATCAGGAACACATTTTATACCCAATGCAACCTTTGCAGGTATCGCATCCATTCAGACGGAAAGGTGTAGCTGGAGCGAAGCTAATTATACTGCAATTTAATTTTAGTGTTGAACAACACTGCGAGGCGAGCAGGCTCTTGAATCCTGCTAACAATGTGCCGTAATCAAAATACGCTGACTCCGAATGGCGTCTGTTGTCAGTTAGCTAAAAAGACCATTTGATAGTTGTGACATACGCTCGGCGTTTTTGCTTGCGATGGAGCTGAAATGAAGTATGGCTGTTGCAGAGCGAGGGCTGTGCTTGTGCCTTCCCTCTCCAAGAAGCCCCGGTTGGGCCGATAGGATGCTGAAAGTCGGAGCCTGTATTTAAAGTGCATGTAAAAAAAAATTTGCAGCGGATGCCCCGACAGGTTAATTTTGTCTTCCCAAGAGATACTACCTCCAAAAATCTGTAAGGGGAACCCTTAGAGATATGGTTTTTGCTGTGAGTAAACCCTCGCTGTTTGCCTGAGCCCAGATGTTCAGGGTGAAGTGCAGATGTCTCCAAAACACTGACTCCCACCGAGGCTGCCTGCTGGGCCCCTGGTAGGGCGGGACGGAGAAGGACGGGAGAGCCTGAGGGCTCCTCTCACCCCAAATCTGCCTGGGCAGGTCGGGTTTGGGACCCCAGCCAGCCATCTGAGAGCCTGCACTGTCTCAGTCAGACCTGGGCATCTGACAGATCCCCTTCTAAATGACTTTTAACACGTAAACGCCATAAAAGTAAAGGATGGCAGGCGCTCATTTTGTGGCTAAGTGGCGAGGCGTTTTTCCTGTTTAGACCTTTGGAGGAACCATTATGTGAAATATTGAACAGGAAACTCTTATTTGTCTCTGAAGGCCTTTTTCCTGGTCTGGAAAGACACGGAAAATACTCCAGTCCTATTAAAGGCAGTAGGAGCCAAGGAGGACTAACACATCTCAAGGCCTTGCGCACCAGCCTTCAGGAGGCAGCGGTGTCGTTTGGGGCCGACTTTGTGCATATTTCTGCATGATATTAGACTTGAAAAAAAAGTCTACGTGGAGCAGTGATTTTATCTACCCTGACTGCGAAGCTGTTTCCTTGTGTCGAGAAAGGGACAGGGATTAATGCTATCTAGCGATACGGCTCTTATCAGAGGGAGGAGACAGGTTTACAATGCGGAGTTTCTCTAAATAGAAAGTACTAGTCAATGTTTGTTGTGAGGGAGACAAAAACCCTGCATCACCGTCAGCTGGCTTGATTAACCTGTCTGGGCAGGTGATGTTTCTTGCTGAGCTGAGATAAAAAAATGAGGGATGGAGTGAGGTCAATCAAATGTAAGGCGCGCTGTGATTGAGACCGTTGCTGCTCAGGCTTCATGGGTGTCCATCACGGGTACCGCGTGCAGCAACCACCGATGCAAGAAGCAAACTCTGAGGTCTAAACCTGGTGCTGCCCAAAAGAAGGTTGCTTTCCTTGTTGCCAGAGGTGGCTTTGGGTGGCTCCGGAGTCCTCTCTCAGAGAGAAAGTCCACCTCCCCACACTGTCGCCCACAGAGGGACTTTGGAGATGGTTCCCCAAGCACAGCAGGTTTCATTTCAGCATGTGCAGAAGGTGGTGGGACTGCGCTTCCAGCAGAGCGCAGCCCAGGCTGGGGGGGGGTCCCTGCGTAGCTGTGAACACGCACACTCATGTGCACACAAATGTTTTTTTGGAAAGTCTTGCCCCTGCAGAACTGACGGGATTTTGATGCCTCCTGGAAAAGATGAGCTGTGCTTTTTCCCCCTTCCTTTTTGTCTTTATGTCCCACCCAGTCTGATGATCTCCATTTCATTCTCCTTTATTTTTTGTGGTTTATGCTTGCTGCTTCTAATTGTTCTTTTTCCTTTGGAAAGTGCTATCACCCTGTCCTTTTGCACTCGTGTGTTCTTTTCCATTCAGCCTGTTTAGGACTTCCAGGCCCTTTCCTCTCCGCTCCCTGCCGTACCCTCTTCTGCTCCGTACTCGGAGGGTACGGGGTGGATCGGGAAGCCCTGCTGTGTACGAGGTACCTACGTGGGTACGCAGCTGGCGGTGTGCTGCACGAAGACGTTCGCTCCTTCTCTGAACCTGCGTAGGTTCAGTAATGAATTGCGGCAGCAGGGCTAATGGAGAGAGCTAGCGTTGTTTGGTGGATGTTGGTTTGATGATCTTTGCAATGTGCGGTGTTAGTTGTGCCTCTGGTCCCTTCAGGTGAAATCCTGGCCTTGTGTTCCTTGGCAAAATGCCTGGTTTTCTCCAGTTTTCCATCCTCTGTGGTATTCGCACTGATACGCGCTCTCGTTTCCTTTTACCTGTCTGTCTCGGAAACCGTCCTACGCCGCACGCATAGAGACAACTCACATCTGATTTTTCCTGTGGGGCTGCGAAGAGTCAAAGAGTCTTACCCTCGTTTGAAATAAGGGGAAACTAAAGATAGAAAGCTTATGACTTTTCTGGGGCTAGGAAGGGAATCCAGGTCAGAGCCGAGACTTCCACACAGAATTTCTTAGTTCGACGGGCCCTGGCGCCTGTAACGTTGCAAAGGTTTCCATCTGTGCGAGAGTCACCCTCGCTGTGCTGCTTAGTGGCAGGCGGAGTTACCGCCTGTCTGTCATTTCAACGACCTTATTTCTGTAGACTTCGAGCACCTCTCTTCCACCCAAACCTGAGGTTTGTGCCTTTGTTGTTGCTCTATTAAAAATAATTCGCCTCTGAATCAAAGTTGCGTGAAGCAGGTTATGGAAGAGTTATTGGCACTAAAAAGCATCTGTTTTGCAGCATTTTGAGGTTCCCGCACATATCACCTATTCTGACGCCCTTGGATTTTGTTGTGTTGCGCGTGACGTCCCCACGTGGTTTTGGCAGGCTGGGAAGTGGGATTGCTGGCTGCCGGCTGGCAGCCTCACTTAGCTCCGCGAGGACATGTTCAGATGGCAAAGCCATGAGTGGGTCCTCTCGGAACACCAGGCTACTAGTCATGGCCATGGATTTCGTGGTCCCCGAAAGTCTGCACTTGACAGAGATTGGAACAAACAACGTATGCATGTGGAATCTAGGCAATACAGGGCATTTTATTTTTAACATTATCAAAGTGTATTTTTAGTCTTGCTTACCATTTTGTATTTTTCAAGGTTTTCTTCCCAATTAAGAGAGAATTTTAAAACTTTCTTTTATGCTGGATGGGGACCAGGCTACCTGAGGATTATTACTAGCCATGCCCTCCAGAAGTGAAGTGGGATAAGGCTTGTGGACTGCAAAGACCATGTCTGTCTATCATGTAGCTCTAGCTTCAGCATCAGTACTATGGATTATACACTTAAGGTATTGAGCAGCTGTATTGAATGTTTTGCCCAGGTGAGGTTGGGGATATCAGCATAGCCAACAACCAGAAGGATATACTATGCAAAAAAGTGAACCCTTGCTAAATAGATGGGTTAAGTTTGTAGGAGATGGATGTGATGACTTGATGAAGCAGCACCCTTTTCGCTTCGAGTTCTTGCCTGTAGCGAGCACAACATGGCGGGTCACTATCCTCAAGAGGACCGAGGGAAGCTTTTTAAAAGGGAGGAGTTAAGAGAAATCTGAAAAACATTTCAAACATAACGCATTACTTTTTTTTCTAATGAATAAGTATTTGATTTAGGAAAGGAAAATAAGATAAAACTTCAGAAGGAAAACAATAAGCCCAAATTAGGTTGACAAATTGCTGGCAGCAGCTCAGTTCCTCCAGGGCGAGGGGGGTGAATGATTATACCTGCAGCCAATTCTCTCGTAGCCTGGAGGAGCGGAGGTTCGTCCAACAGCTAAAGGAATTAGCCGTTCCCCGTTTCCAGTTGTTACACAGACACAAATGAGCCCACAAGAGGGCTGTGCTCACAAAACTTTTGAGAAGATATATATCAAAAGATGCTGAGTACCATTTTTATCACCTGTAATAGAAAGCTGTTTCTTTTATTTATGTACTTATGGTCAAGCCTTTCATTCCTTGGCCAGGACCTCTTTTTTCCCCTTTCACATGCTTGATGCTCAAAAAAATCCATTTCATTCTTTAATATAAGCAGAAGGCAATGGTTTCCCCCACTGCATATTAGTGTTACCTTGACTCAAAGCCCAGCTGTTGTTGGATTGCCTTAATAAGTGTACGCAATGTTATTTATATTGACTCTCCAATTTAGCCATTAACCAAATAATTTTGTCTGCAGCTTTTTTATTTATTAAGGCTTGATGTTCACCATGACACAAGTCAATACCTGCTTTGGAGGCCTCATCAAATGTGGTCCTCCCTTTGATAGGGCCGTTGCGCTGGTACCTGCTGGGGCTTGTGGTTTTCAGCCCAGCATGTCACCCAAGTGGCTGAAGCACCTGGTGAAGGTCATGCGAGGCAATTGGTGCTTCTGGGATTATTTAAATACAGAACCATTTCTGTTGCTTCCTCTCCTTTTCCCTTTTCTTCTTTTTCTTCTTCTTTTTTCCCCTGCTTGTATCAGAGTACTCAAGAAGCTTCAAAGCCAAAACAAAAGTCAGGAAATGTATTTCAAATGCCATGGACTAAGATAAAACATCCCTTGTAGAAGGTCTTTTGCCCTTAAAGTGGTGCAGCATTAGGGGTACCCTAGGCTGAATCCTCTTTTCTTTTAAATCAGTCATGCGACCATGACTCGAATCAGTCACTAGCCAGACCATAGTTTTGGCACTAGAAACTGTTGACCAGCAAGAAAGGCAATGGTGCAAAACCAGTTTAAATCATGGGAACTTAACAGCTCAGCCTCGAAATCCCAAAATTATTTTGCTTGTGTATTCTCAGTTTTGCTCATGTGTTCTTGATTTTGCAAAGATTTGGGCTGCAAGTTTCAGTTGAATGTTGGGGCAGAGGTGAGCTTGTAAGAGAAAGATA
>VZTL01066183.1:86663-109799 GCA_013400535.1 Scopus umbretta | reverse complement strand
TTTTTTTTTTTTTTTAACATGGGAGAAGAAAAGTAATAAGAGCGGGGAGGCAAGGCATTTGAAGCGGTCAGATGGCCGATGACTAATGGGATAGGTGGGCAGGAGCCCGCGGATTGGGTGTCTTAATGAGCACATTTCGCACCGAGTTTGGGCTGCAGTTCCCCTTCACCTTTGGCCTTTATTGACCGAACTGACACTTCATTTTTCACATACTTCCAATTATGGCTGAGCTTAAGTGTTGCCCTGCCTCCTTTCTTTCTTGCCTGTGGACGGCTCGAGAGTGGCTGAGGCCACAGAAGATATTTTAATTTGAAAAACTACCATAGCAAGGCAGGTTTAGGGTGTAACCTGAAACTGCTGTCACTTTGCAGTTTCTCTGACGAAAACAAAAGTTTTAATGTTTTTGTTTAGCGCTTCCCCCCCCACACACACACACACTTTCTCCGTGGCGAGGTGGGGGATTGCTTTGGGGGCGGTTAGGTTGGCGAGGGGTGTTCTCCTTGGGGTACATCCTTTTGGGCAGTACAGGTGCTATGGGTGGGAGTCACCCAAGTCAAGAGGTAAACCCAAGAAAAAGCAGTGCCGTGCCTGGACGATGACTCCTTGTTCCCACTCAACGCAGCGTCTTCTCAAGAGGCTTCTTGTGGTGCGATGCCTTACTATGCCCTTCGCCTAACGCTCTCCTTATGGAAAAGCAAAGCATAATTGTGCCTGCACTTCTCGAGCCTTAGACCAGTGTGGATTTGGCATTTTGGTAATATCTAATGCATGAATGTGGATTTGAGCGTGGCCTGGCTGTGAGGCTTTGAGAAGCGGCAGAAGATGATGCTGGGAGAGGGAGGTACGATGAAGGGATGGACAAACGTCCAGTCTGCAGCCACCCCTTTGCTATATGGGGAGAACCGTGCTATATGTCCCACAGCCTGAGCCTGTGTGCATTTCCACCTTGGCTTTTACATGCAAAATCCTTCCAGGGCGGAAACGTCTGTTTGCTTTTGCAGGGCTTTGGGGGTTTCGGAGCATGCGGTTTTCCTACCGAACGTGCATTCTGTCGGAAATAGTCGGAATAAGTTGCGCGTGCGTGGGGTGGGTGGGTTTCAGAACAAAATAGCTGCTGTTAGACCTGAACTTCCCGGCAGCACCACTGGATTTGGCAGCGTGGCTTTCGCTACCGGCTCTGTCACGTGAAGTTTGGATGAGTAATGAGCAGGCACGTCACCTGCGTGCCGGTGGTGATTGCTTTGCATTTAAATACGCGGTGAGTATATCGACAATTATTTACATCCAAACAGAGGCCCCTAAACCACAGAAGTATTTATCTCAAAAAAAAAAAAAAAAAGTATGAAGTATTGCCTACTTTATTATGTAGCCCTCTGGCATAGTAATGGCATGGCATATTTTTACTATAATATGGTAATAAAAGAATATGTAAAAGGCAGACAAAGGTTCTGTCTTTTCACTAAGGTGACCCCTGTTACCAAGTAACTGCTTTACTTATGAGCTTATTAAAAACTCAAAAAAAATGAGCTTTTCATACTTCACAGGCATTGATGTGAAAATGAGCTGTCCTGCGAGTAGTTTTCTTGATCATTTTTAGAACAATTGATTAGCCAAAGAGCCGCTGTCATTAGTTGACATTGACTGATAGCAATTTGTCACAAGCTCCGAAGGTCAGCCAGGCAGTGGAAGCTTCGGCTTGTCTTTGATTGACCTTTTCTGATGCCATTATCATGTGATCGGTTAGACTGGATGTGACCCTCGATTGGAAGAGACAGGGCATTAGTCAACAGGGGCTGCTCCTGGTATTTTGTCTGGTGCTTTATGTATTGTGAATCCCGAATTAAGCGTAATAGGCTTGTTTGGAAACGGAGCGGTATCGGTTTTCTTGCCGAGACTCTGCCATCCCCTTTTCTTTTCTTGCTGTTCCATCAAGTGGGCAGTGCTCGGTTTACTTTAAATCAGCGTGAGCACCTGTGCCCTCTTCCTTTGACGCGAGATACGAGATTTCAAACCACCCCATATTTTTTTGAAACTCTTTGTGTAGGTGCATATTCTTCAGCAGCACCAGCATTAATTATTTTTATCTCCCCAGAATCATGTTTTATTTTTTAACAGTGATTGAGTAGTTGAGGATTATGCTCATAACAACACGATGTCAATTTATCATTCTGCTCTAAAGCCGGAGGGCGTGAAACTGTTTTTTTCCTCCTTCTGGTTTGGTTGGGTTGTTGTGGGGTTTTTTTGTGTTGTGTTTGGTTTTCGGTTTTTTTTAATGTCTCATCAGCCTGATTCAGCTGTTAAAGTTAGATTTCGGCAGTGTTAAGCTTCCATGCCTCAGCTAGGCAGGGTTATGCTTCCAGTATGGTGCATGGAGAGAGTCCTCGCTCTGAAGCGGGTGTCTGTCGTGATTCAAGCATCAATCTATTCCCGGTGTCAGGATTCATTTTAATCGTTCGTGTTATCTCCGAACGTCTGTTATTACCAGGCGTTTCTCCTTTCCATTTGACAAAGCTAACTTAAATACTTATAAATGTTGCTTGTTTTGCCTAGATTGTGGGTAACACAGTCATAAACGAATTATTTTCCTTGTAAAAAACCTTCCTTCCTCCCATTTGCCTTTCAGGGGAAACTTGAATTTCTCTGTCTAAGTACCAACTTGTTTTTCAGGTCAGCCCCCAGAGATAATAAGCAGTTCAAAACCAGCACAACCCTTTCAGCACGGTTTAATGCGACTTTCAGTCTTCGCTTAGGAAAAGCTTCCAGCTGGTAGGGGAGCAGAGAGGCGATCCCGTCAGGAGGCAGATCCCTCAGGCTGAGGCTATTGCCATCCTTGGCAGAGAGAAAGGAGGGAAGAAGACTTTGGGAACTGTTTACCTTTAAAGTGGCTATGGAAACACAAATATTCCTGACTCCTTGGCCCGTCTGTAATCAAGCAGCAAAATTCCTGTGTTGGAGTCCTTTTTTTTTTTTTTTTTTTTTCTCCTTGGCAACTTTCTCTAAACTTAGAAATGTCTAGCCCATTAAAAATTTGTGTCCCTGTGCACAAGTCTATGTATACCTAGACATGTATGTAAGAACATGGCCCTGACCCTGAACTGAGCAACCCATCAGTGGTGCAGGGCTTTTGCAGGCCCCAAAGTGTGTCTGCATGGCCCCAGGTGTGTTCCTGAGGACAAGATCTTGAATATGCCGAGCAGGGAACAGGGGTGGAAAATACCGTATTGCTAAATCACATCTTGGGCTGTTGCCCAAAATCTCAGGTGTAGGATTGAAGGGCATGGGGCAGCAAGATGGTTTGGTTGCAAGGGGTTGTAGAAATGGGTTTGAAGTTTTCGGTGTCCAAGATACCCCTGTTTAGCACTACCTGAGTCTTGTGTTTTGAAGATCACCAAAATGATCTGATTTAGAAAAATTGTTGCTTTATGCTGGTGGGTTTTTTTTTTCCTCAGTACATTCTGGGCGTGCTCCTTTAGGTTGCGGTGGGTCATTGAAGCCAATGAACTTCCCACATGGCCCATGTGCTTTCCATCCTGAAACCACCAGCCCGATCCCCATTTGCCTGTCCAGGTTTTGGTGGCTTCAGCTGAGTCTTTTGCTATCTGATGCAGACAGAGTGTGACATTCAGGTGTGCATCATTGACCTCTTTGAATCGGAGGTTAAAGAAGCAAAGTCGTGTTCCTGAGATGGCCTCCACTTCTGAGAAACATTTTATCGCAATGAGTATAAACCCGTAAGCAGGCATTGTTTCTGGATTAGTGATGCAGCAGGGTGTGCCATCGGGCTGCTTGGCATAAACCATTTTCCTGCCTCTCACGTGAAATGCTGGGAGGAGAGAAAAAGCCCGATTACTCAGGTTGGAAGAAAAGTCTTTAAAAAAATGAGCTGTGTATGGAGAAAGCGGGTGCTTGTCCCGTAATGCAAGGACTAAGGCTGGGTGTTCACCAAGTCTCACGGCGCAGGAGCTTTCCAGAGCGTTGGCAGGTTTAAAACAAACAAAAATGTTTTACGTGTTGGGTTAAATTTATTGCTACAGTGTGCTGCGGAGGTCAGCAGGGGACAAAAAGAGATTAGACCAATTCGTGGAAAAATAGGTCCTTCTGTAGCTATTAAAAACCTGGGTCCAGATGCAACCGCTGGCTCAGGAAGCTGCCCGAGCGCTGATTGTCAGAGCCGTGGCGCAGCCGCTTCTGTGTTACCCCCCTTTCTGTACGGGTTTCCAAAACATCCATTATTGCTCCTGGGAGAGACTGACATGAGATCGCGCTACTTGGACTGATCTCCTCTGTTTTTATGTTAAAATATTTTTTTTTTTTAATTCAATTCAGGAAATAAAATACTGGATTTTTTATTCACCCTATTTTTGATGGCTCTTGCTAATGCTGGCGTGCTTTTGTTGGGAAGAAAGTAGACATAGTTTGTGTTTTCTCGCCCTTATTACCCAGGTGGTGGGAATGGTTTGACGCTATTCATTCAAATTTGACAGGTGATTGCTTCTGTAAATGAATGCACTCAAATCATAATTGTTGCAACAGAATTGTTTGATTACCTGGCAGTAGCCTCTTTCTCTCTGATAGCTTTTGGATCACCTGTTTGCTGAGAGCATTTGACAGTCCTCATGTTTATTACCCAATTGAATGTCAGTAGCAATTGCAGCTAAAGATAAACGAAAATGCAAGTACTTGTTGACCTTGACTTTTTTCCACAAGATATTGGACTTGATGGCTCTATTGCTGTTGAACTGATAAGAGTTATAAACAGTAGTTGAAGGAAAATGTTTTATTCCCAGAGGAAAATACCACGCTGCTGTGGGAAATGGCATCTGACTAGCGCTCTTTGCCAAATTTGCTTGGTTCACCTTCATTTAGGCTGTGGGAAAATAAAATACAAATTTCCCCTTTTATGACTTTAATATCTCTGCAAACATGAATTCCTGCGCTCTTTGTAAAGTTTTGTTGGCAGACTGCGCCAATAACATACAGCGAGTGCGAGACCTCGCCGCGTTTTATGATGTGCTATAATGAGGATTCTCAATTCTTCCTCATTTTCAGGCTGATTTGATAATTACAGGGAGGGAGCAGAGCTTTCTTCTTCTATTCCATGGGAAGCTTAATATGTCCATAACAGCGAAGATCAGGAAATGCGTGGCTGCGGGTGCGTGTTGCCGGAGCGGGGCTGTGCCGGTGGGAGGGCGGCCTGGGGACGAAGATGAAGTTACTGCAGGGATGGAGGGACGATACTTTGGTAGTCTTGCTTGCACTCCCTTTTTTGGACAGGGTCCCAGGTGGGTTCCCTTGCAGTTTTTTGAGAGGAGGGGGCCAGCTTGGTGTCACCCATCCCAGCTGCATTTGGGGGACAGGAGGGATGAGCATCCCACCCCGGCAGATCTTGCTGCTATAACACACCACCACCCCCCCCGCCTTCTATATATATATGTATTTCTTTTTCATTTCTAATCCTGCTCTAGTATGAAACCTGAAAGGAAGACTCCAGTGGAAACAGAAACAGACAATAGGCTTGGAGATCTTCTGTGATGAAAGTCATACAAAAATAATGCGTAAAGAGCACAAAAGACCCTGGAATTATACTGTTTAAAACATAAGTCCTTCTTGTCGCGGCAACTGCTCTTGATAAACTCTGTACAGTATTGTAGGAGCTTGTTAAAGCACCGAAATATAGGATTAAGCAGTGCTGTAACAGTTAGCAGAGTCAGACTAGTAATCTTATTGCATTGTATTTTTATTTTTTTTTAGGTAAGATTAAGCCGGCATTACATGATATGTTTGTGGGCGAGGGGGCATTCTTTAAGGGATTAATTAATAGGATCAGCGCTGTAAGGTGCTGACATCATTTTTTCTAAGCACATTGATGCACATGGCTTTTATTTTTTTTTATTTAAATGCATGAATGAGATGGGGACCTTCTCTGGGTGACGGGGGCAGCCCCTGCGGCTTGCGGCGGAGCCACCTGTCACCATATAATTCATCAGGGACCGCTTCTCTCTGGCCTGGTGACCCAGTAGTCGGTGCCATGTGAAATACCAGAGGGAGAGGCCCGATGTCTCTTCTCCCCGGGCTGGTAGGGGTTCGCGGGGCTGTGAATAAGCAAATGCCTGGCGCAGCGCTGGCGGGTCTTTGAATGAGGGTGTCGTTGGTAAAACCTTCTAGCTCTCCGGCTTGTCTCTTTAGCCATCATGCCTCCTCCGTGTAGCCTTTGCATCTTGCCTTTGGCACGCCTGAGTTTTCGCTGGGAGGGCTTGGGAGGTGGGAAAGGACACGGGAGAGCCTGGGGGAGCCCGCGCCGTGCCGTGGGAGCCGTGTCACATCAGGGGAAGCGCTGTCTCCCCAGGGCCCGCTGCCGCCCTCCGGCACCCTGTGGCTTGGGAACTTCCTCATCGCCAGGTGGTATCTCTGGCATTTAATAGCCGCAGATGATATATATATTTTTTTGTTTTTCATATATATATATATATATATTTTATTTTTTATTTTCTTCCTCATGAGTGTTGAAAATCTCACACAGAGTTTTCAGGCAGTTTTTTGTGGTTGCTCTTTGCAGAAGCATAATTTGGAGGTGTCAGAAAGAACTGTCCTACAAGTAAATAGAAGTACAGTAGGGACAGCCTTTTCAACCTTATTTTTCCATGGCTGATCCTGTGCCACTGAAGAGCGATGGCTCTTGCAACCCTGAACACTGTGTGTTGTCTCAGGGCTGTAAATTCACCTCTTGCAGAAGGGCAGGAGAAGACCTGCTAGAAGGCACCAGTTATGTCCTCAGAAAAGAGCTAAAGGTGGTGGAGGTAACCTAACTGATTCTTAAATCTTCCCCCAGCTCTCTGAATAGCAGTTAGTGTCACATGGTGGATGCATGCTAAAAATATTCTGGAGTCTGTAGCGTCCTGATGGACTTAAGAAGAAGGCATATCTTAGCTCTGTCTGGTCAGCAAGTGAAGGTCAGGGAAGCAAGGCCTGTAGAGTGGAGGACCTTTTGTTGCTCTCCTTGATGTGCCAAGAGGATCTGCGCCCTCCCTGGCATAGCACTGAGAGAGAAACGCCACCGGGGCGCTCCTCCTTGGGGCCCTCTGGGTTATGGAGTACATGCACTTTTAGCATCGACTGCCTTCGTAAAGCAAGGGAAAGGCAGAATGTGGTCAGTATTAACTGAACTGCCTGAAGTAAAGTTTCGTCATTTAAAATTGTGTCTTAAGTTTCTTTCAGGGCACTGTAACATCAGAGTGTGGCAGCCTCTTGCTAAAGAGTAGGGGATAAGAAGCAGGCAAATTACAGGGGGTGGAAAAGAGGCAACAAAGTGGGGTTGAAACATTATGCTCGTGCCACACTCCTCCTCCCTTCCCCACTTAGTAAAGCGTCTCCTATTTGTCCTCTCCTGTCCCTGGCTGTGGCAGCGAGGATGCCCTAGGAGAGGCTTTGGGGCAGGATTCTGCCCATTTTCTTTTTTTCTCTGTCTGTCTGGAATAACCCATGCAAATTCTGCCTGAGGCTGGCTGTTTAAAAGCAAGGATCGTGGTGATATTATTTCAGCCCATCTGACAGACTTGGTCCAGTGTTGTAGTTTTGTAAGGTAAGGCAGGGGGCTGTTTTGTCGGTTGGTGAGCAGACTGAGCCACAAAATCTTTGAATGTCAGTATATAAATATTTATAGTTTGTGCGTTTGGCCGCATACATGCTTGGATTTGACTGCCTCCCACTATTACACATTTTTATTCTGTGAACCTGGCCAGAAAGGGGGTAAAACAACCACCCTTGTGAAGTACAGGGCTTTTTTAGGACCTTCCGTGTTTCCTTTAGAAAGAGCATTGTGCTAAGTTCCTTGGCCGTACAGCTACAAGAAACAAATTAGCAAGCGGTGCTAACATTAGTGTCTCACCGCAGATTTAATCCAGCTATAAAACCCCTGAGGTGGCCATAATTTACCAGGTTGAACAGCAGACTGGCGAGCAGAGAGGGCTGGCGTAGCCAGATCATCAGGAAATGTAAAGTTGGTGACTTGGTTTAATTTAATCCCAATAAAGTCGGTGTCTTGGTTTAATGTAATCCAAGTAACGTTGGTGACTTGGTTGAATTTAATCCCAATAAAGTAACCAGCTAACAGTCTGCTGGAATGCAGGCTGCAGCAGGAGGAGCATGCAAGTCATAATATGGGTGTATCAGCTCTTCACCACAGTTAATTATATCGTATCGCTGAAAAGCAGAGTATGCACAAGTACGCAATTTTGCAGCACGGCTTTCCATATATAATGTTTTAATATAAATTAGAAATTGCCTCAGACAAATGAATTGAAATTCTGTGTGTTATTAATACACAAATTTTATTTACTGTTGCACTTGGTGTAGGTGAAATGGCAGCATTAAACTTAAAAGTGCCTCTTAAGTTGATAAATGCCAACTTGATACTAAACATATTAATACTCAATTAAAATTAATAATCAATTTACTTGAATATTGGAGGTTAGCCAGGGATGGATCTGAAGTTGTATTAGGTATATCATACTGGTCTGAATACATCATACACTGTTGCAAAAGCATTGTGCTAATTTTAGCTTACAAAGAGGATGAAGATAAACTGCCTGCTGCTAGTTTGCCATATGCTATCCTGGTGATAATATTCAAGTACAAAATATTCTGCAGAGAGTCTTACTGTTTCAGTAAAAGTGGAAAAGAGTTAAGCAAATTTCTGCTCTGTAAATGTATACAAAATAATGAAATAAAACAAATCTCAAATGCTGGTAGATGAGATCTGTGAAATTTGTTTTGGTTTTATTGGCTTTCATGGGAGTCAACAATTTGTTTTAGTATATATTTGATCCAATTGTATCCATTTCTCGCATGTAAATCTTAAAATCAATCTAAATAAAAATCGATCCTCGTTCTGGTAGGCAAAAATATAGTCCGAGTTGCTCCCAACTAGTTAAGCCTCCCATCTTTCAAGTTTAGTGCAGGAATAAAGTCTCTGCTGAGCTGGATTTTTCAGGAGCCTCTCCTTTTGCTTTGTTTATTTAAAAACACAAAACATGTTCCAGTTTCTATATGGGGAGGATTTTGCTTCTGCAGCTTTACCGAGGAGCATTTGCCTTCTCCATCTGCATCCGTGACCGGGAGAGGGGTGCGTGGGGAGGGGGTGTCCCCGACCCCCCGGGCTGCGGAGGGCTGCGGAGGGCTGGGGGGAAGCTTTGCATTAGCAAGTGGTGAAAAGCTTGACCTTCAAGTGACCCAGGTCAAGCAAACCCCCCGCCGAAGAGTCCCATTTGGACACGGATACCTGTGGGGTGAGGGAGGAGATAAAGGAAGGGGGAGGAAGATAAAGTAATCCCATTGACCTGGGAACTTCTCAGATATTACAAGCGAGGGAACAGCAGGAATAATAAAAGAGCGGCAATATTTGCCTGCCCCCCGTATCTGTGTAATGTCATTTCCAAAGGGCTGGAGTAGATAATAGCAAATGTGCTTTCAAGTATCAGATCAATCTCTTGAAGTGATGGGGAAGGCTGGATGCTCTGATCTGGCGGGTGCTGGAGAGTGTAATACAATCCTCGTCGCAGCAGAGAGAATTGTATAAATGGACAAAGATCCGCTGATTACATCTTTTGCTAAAGTGTTAAGTAAAAGATCTGGCTATAAGAGATGGTGGGTCTACTATTGTCCGGTCTTCTGACTTGTTTTTATAGGGGTTTTCACAGGAACAAATACCAATTACCAAAATAAAAGCAAGCGGTGTGGCCAGTCCGTATCATGGTGGGACACATGCTCTTGAGTCAGTGTGGGCAGGAAGCTTGGCAGGTCTGTCCCCTGCCATTGCTATTGCATCTTTATCTCTCTGCTTCATTGTTTGCCCCCGAGTGCTTGAAATTCCAGTTTCCAAGTAAAAGCTTCCTGTTTCTTGCATTTACATTCAGTTTGGTAAGACATAAATTTAGCTATCTATCAAGGAGGGCTTTTTTTTTCCCCTCAAGTAAGGCAAAATAGGAAGAAGAAATTAATTCTGATTTGACGATAAGAGGTAGAATTTTGCATTTTCCCAGATTCTCAGTGGCAGGAAGCATGAGGTTGTATCCTCATGATAAGGTGATGGATGGGAGCTAAATTCAGCCTTTCCCTCCTGAGTAATTTTAGAAGGGGCCCTGAAGTCCAGATCTTGTTTAGAAACAGAGATGGGCATAATCAGCCTTCGTTAGCCATTGCTTCCTCGCGCTAGTCTCGCTGCTTCTAAGTTTTTACTGTTCTGTGCAGCATTCAAAGCTAATAGCACGCATATTTTTGTAGTCATCGCAGTCCTGAATTTCCCTCCTGAGAGTTTCTATTTCCATTCACTGTGGAGGGACTCGAGGAGGACTTGCTGAGACTCTTAGCTTGGCAGTCCGACTTTAATGCCTAGAGTAAGGAGGGATGGATCTGTGCTAGAAGTTGTTGTTTCTTTAGGGAAGAAATTTTTGCTCTGTGCGGATAAGCAGAATAAAGTGTTTTGTACCACTGAAGATGAAGGGGAGTGGGCTCGGGCATTGCGTGTGTGGGTGAGGCTGTGCCCTCGGCAGCTCCTGAGCACGCTGGCCTGAGCATCTCATTAAAGTTGTTGTCTTTGCTAACCTGTATGGGTGATCTGAAGTGTTCAAACATCTTGATGTGCATAGAAAAAGAGGTAATTATATTGGGGGGGGGGGGAGATAACTATGTATCATAGACGGGGGGAAGAGTGTTTGCAGTCCTATGCCTTGCTCTCGAGAGGCTAGGTTTCAAGCTTTCTCTGCCAACAGGAGTTTGCTTTCTTCATCAGCATGTGTCTGGTTTTGGTGGAAGATTTTCACATGACTCTGGGAGCTGGGAACTTAAACGTAAAACCTGATGGATGGGGCCTGTGAAACCTGGTAGCAGCGCTTTGCTCAACTTTCAACTGAACAGCATCGAGGTCTTTCATGAGATGAAAGGCACCATGAGTGAAGCCTTGAAACGAAACCTGTGGCTGAGTTGGTGTGGTAGGAATGGCCACATTCAAACAATTCAGGGCTTTGCTTTGTTGTGCTGTTTGGGCATGGGGTCCTTTGTCTGCTGGCGTGGTAGCTTTTGGGACTTCTCTCCACGCACCACCCTTGTCTGCTTTTAAATGTAAAACCAGAGTTAAACCTTCTTCCACTCCAAACGAACAAGATGCACATTTGGTCCATTTAAGTGCATTAATATGCATTCAAGAAAGCTCATTTGTCCACTTTGTTTTGCAGTCATATTTGTGGCAAGCCTCACTAGCAGGTGAGGTGGAGGGGGGGGTGTTAATAATTTTTATGCAGAATATCAATCTCTTACTTTCATGTCAAAACAAACAAGTCCCCTTTGGATGCTGTCCGGAAAAATATCTCCAGATTGTGCAACTTGACCCCACTGTGCCCCAGAAACATTAAATCAGGGTTTGCTTCCTTGGGAAGCTGTGAGTGCAAAGGTTGGCAATGGCGATGGGTTTCCAGTGCTGGAGGTTTGCAGGCGCAGAGGGAGGACAGGTTACTGGCAGCAACAAGGCAGGCTTTCATTCAGCACCCTGTCAGTGTGCCTTATCTGGGATCTTGAGGGATGGCTCTCCAGGGTAAACCCGGGGAAGAGAGCTGAGTGAGGTGCTTCCAGGGATGTCCTGGTGGAGGCTTCCTCGGGAGCTGTTCTGCTTGCCCTATCAGAGTCCTAACCTGCACAGGTCCCTGCAGTGCCTCGGAAAGTTGGGCTTTCTGGCATGTTTGTTGACTGCTTTGAGACTTCAGCCTCTTTGTTTACATCTCTCTCTGTGCTGTGGGGTGTAGAAACTCATGTCAGCTTTGAGCTAACGTGTACAGCACCCGCCGTCCTGAGCCTCTCCTTGCATGCTCTTGCACGAGGTTCATGTGCAACCTCAGACGTGCAGAAGGCCTTCTGGGCTGGTGAGAGGTGAGCATGGTCTCACAAGCAAGAGCGTATTGCCCTCTCCAGGTCTATTTTTCTTTGTGTGGGTCACTGCTGGGATCATATCCGTTACCAATATGGTTGTTGTGTCAAAGTCTTTTCCATAGAAGCTGTTAAATAAGGTATAGGTATGAATGCTTTTTAGCTGAACTTTTAATTTCAACTGGTGATTATAGGTGAAAATCTCTGTCTTCCCTTCTCATCCACCTAAACCACAAACTGCAGGTGAAGCTGGTCAGGCAGTTAAAATGTGCCAAAACCCAAAGTTGCTTTGCATAGAAAACATCAGCATGATTAGCAATGGTTCAGAGACAGGCATTGTCGGCAACTGTTCAGATAATTGGCAGATATTTGTGAAAGTGTTTTCCAGTCTCAAGAGAATCACCAGTTTTGGCATCGGTGATTATTGCTTCAACACTGCAATGGGAAAGAGTGCAAGTGTGTGACTGGAGACTTCTTTTTCTGCCTGAGAAGCCTTGGTGACCTGGTCTTAAGACTCAGACACTTCTCTCCAGGTTGTAAGTGGTCAGCCATACAGCAAAAGTTGTGTACAGATGAAGCAAGCAGTTCACAAAGAGTTGGAAAATTATGTTTCTATTTCACTCGACATGCGATGAGTTTATTAGAAGAGACTCTCATTCAGAGTGACGGTGAAAACTGGAAATAGTATTTACTAGGATTTATTTGACTGTCACAAGATAATTTGAATACAGGTTTGCAAGTATTTTCTTTCCTTTTTATGCATGTCTGAGTGTGTGTCTGTATATTTTTACAAAACTGTCCTGGTCTTCATCAAAATAGTCTGCTAATGTTTTGCCTGCCATTATCAAGATGCAACATGAAAGGTCCACTCTGATTCATATTTTTAAGGGACGTTATTCTGACCTCAAAAACTGTTACTTCCTTAGCCAGTGCCAGAAAGCCCTTTCTGTGGTTTCAGTCCCCATTTCTTTGGCAATTAAGAATCAGGTGGCATCAGAATAACAACTGATTTTAATAGCCATTTTAGCAGCCTCTGTCATGGGGAGGAAGCATGCAGGGCTTCTGCAGAGCCTCGGAGCTCTGTGGTGTGACCTCAAGTGACCAGACACAAAAAAACAGTGCAACTCTTGAACGGAAAGGTCTGCATCATCCAAACTCTGCTGACTCTCGTCCAAGAGCACACTGTTTACCTGTTCCTTCCAAACTGGTCAATTTTTCTGCAAGACCGCAATGTGATTTATTTTTTTTATCTTTTTGCTTATCTCAGTGCAACTTGGCTGTTTTTAGTGGAGATGCTCCTCATTTACACATAGACATACAGCAACGATCATGTTTTCTGTTTAGGCGATCAAAGCTGAACCTTCCCACTGTCGATGTGTATGTTCCCTCTCCTTTGTGTCTGAAGATACTTGCATATTCATCTGCAAATAGGCAGGCTGACTGCTCCAATCAAAAGCAACAAATCTTACCAGTTAACTCCAAAATGCATCTTGCTGAAGGCAATGCCTGAAAATACATTGCCATGAGCATGAAGCAGCCAAGCTTCTGTTTGGCCCTCAAGATGTGTACCCAGACCTTAATGAAGGGTGGGGTTTTCCTTATCCCAATAAATAGATTTTGTCTGGGGAGGTGAGGGACAGAAAGAGAGAACATATTTGCCCAATGCTAAATAAAAGGCTGTTTATGCCTAAGTCATTGGCAGAATTATTCCAGAGTAACTCAGCCATGAGAAAATATGATCCTTGTGTCACTGCCAAGGTCAGAGAGACCTATGGTGATCTGCAGAATAAGTTCAGGTCACCCAAGCTAAATCTGCCTAGGTATCAACTTAGCTCACACACCACATTTTTTCCGAGATTTATAAAAGCAAACATCTTCTATAGATGAAGGCAGGGCTAAGAGTGTGGTCAAATCTCTACTTTGAGCCAAGGTCTCCTGTTTTTCCCTTCTCCTTTCCAGGTTGCTCCTTCCACTTCCTTTCCATTCTTCTCTTTCCACAGCATTTGCAGGATGCTCAGAAAAGTCAGTCTTTTCCTTAGTGTAGCAACCAGTGCCTATGAAACCCTTCTAGTTGATACTGCACATGCGGGAAGGGCACGGGGACGTTGCGTTGGCTGTCTGCATGTGCGTAGAGTGTCCTCACGCATCAGTTGAGAAGGACATCTTGAAAGTTGGGGCAAGGGGGGCACAGCAGAAATTTATTTCTTGGTAACCTCAGCTGAGAGGGTACCATCTGAGCAACGGCATAGTTGGCAGAAGCATTCTGAAGGTGAAGCTGGTGACTTTGTACGCACTGCCAGGCTGCCACAGGAGGAGACAGATGTAGTGGTGAGCCGGGCAGATGAGAGTTCTCTTCTGTCACCGGTGGGTGGAAGGGGTGAGACAAGGTCCTCAGCCCTTTCAACAAGGATGAGGTTGCTTCAGCAGGAAAGCAAGATTATTCTTCCATGTGGTCTGTACCTGCGTAGGGGAAGCTGATGCCTGTGGTTTTTAGCCTGCCAGAACCTGAGGTTTTGTTTAACTTCCTTAGTTACTCATTCATGTCATTTAAAGTACATCACATTACTAAAAAGATGTAGTTTTTTCTTTCTATCCACTTCTACTACTGTTGCTAGTAGTGATAATTACAAATGGTGTGAATTGAAAAAGAAACATGAGAAATCTTTTTGGCTTGCTTTTTGAAGGATGTTTGAATTTGGTTTTGGGTTTTTTTTAAGACACTGGATGGCTTTTTGCTATGACCCAGCGTTGCTTTGAGCTTTCTGTGGGATTTTGGTTAAGCACTCTTACTGTGAAGGAATGGAATCAAAGAGAGATAAACTGGAAATGGCTGAGTTACCTCCTTCCCATACTTCATCCCTCTCACAGTGGTTTCCCAACTTTGATGCCACTGGATGTAGTGACATAAATAATACTCAAATTCTGGAGTGCACCAGAAGTTCTTCCCTTTCCTCCCATCAGTCTGCCTATTCAAGACAATCCGGGGTAGCTGATGTCTAGGAATAGGTAGTGATGGAAGATGGAGGTGAAAATGAGGCATGTGTGCACCTGTAGGTGATATTTAGGGGGAAGTTTTTAAGTGTCCAGCATTAGTCTGACTTTGCTTTCACCTTCACTGCATGTTTTGGACTCTCTGACATCTGTTCATTCCTGGATGATTTGCATTTGGGTTTGTTGTTTTGTGTGTTTTAATTTGGAAAAAAAAACACCCTAACCTATAACTGCACTGTAAAACAAACAGCAAAACACCAGAAGCTGTGACAGAAAGTTGTAGGAGACCAAAAAACATAGCAGCGACATGAATACATTAAGCTGGAGCCGAAGGGGACATGCTAACTTAGTAGGACTGAAGCGTCTGAAAGGGCTGTCAGTGCCTGCGTGCCCCTGGGGTGGACCGTGAAGGGAGCTCAGCTTTGACACTGAGCCTGGTGGCCAGTGCCCAACCACAAGGAGCAGGGTCAAGACCACCTCCCTGTCACCGGTATTTCACCGAAGGGCTCTCCAAGCCCTCTCAGTCTTGAGGCTCTGTTGTGGGGGCTGGATTCACACCAGCTGTCTGTGTGTGCAGGGCTTGGACCCCAACCCCAAAGTAGATAAGTAGATTCCACTTTTTGGGGGGAAGTGTTTGTAGCGGAAGGGGAATTAATGGCCTGAGCACCATGGCGGTCATGGCTTCATCCCTTCCAGCTGTGTAGAGCAAGGGAAGTCTGGGCAGAGCAAGCAGCCCTCTTCTCCAGCAACCGCGGCTGTGTCCTACCCAAATTGGGGCTTTCTAATCCCAGTTTGTGTAGATGAGCCCAAGCAAAGTTTAGCCCAGCTACTGCTGGTGGTTGTGCTCCAGTTGATGCACAATGACACCCATGGGTGCCCTCTGTCTCTAGTGCCACGCTCTACCAGATGCTGCCCACGTGAGCTGCAGGGAAGGTGGTGGGAGATGTTTTCTGAAATTGCCCCTGTCCTGCTCACCATGCCGAGCGGAGGACAGCGGGAGCCATGCGAGCGGCAGCAGCGTGCCTGCCTGCTGGCCACCGGAGCCAATGCCACCACGCCTTCACTCTAAAGCCCGACTTCAGGTTTGTTTTTCCCATTGTGGCCTTTTTTAAGCGCCGCCTCATCAGAGCAGATTTGCCTTTTGTGTTGGAGAGGGACAGTCAAGTGGAAGAAAATTTTGTGTGAGCTTGGCTCTGTCAAATCTACTTATCTCCTTTTGGCTTCTGCACCTCCTTCCCGAGGAACAGCCTCCCGCTATTGTCACAGGCCCTCCAGAGCGATAGGCTTTTTCTGGAAGAACAAGAGCAGTGGATTTAGGGCACCAGGGAGCAAGGAGCAGTAGGGGCAGCATAAGAAAAACATTATTAATTCTGTCTACGCCCTTCCCATAAAAGGTCTGACAGAGGATTTTGCTTATTTTGTAATTAAGGTGTTTTTTCCTCAGCTGGTTATGTGCATGGCAACATAAGGTTTTGTCTTTGGAGAGTGAAGCAGGCTTCTTCTGAGCATCCCAGGCGGTGCTAGGGCAGGGTGAGGAGAGGAAACTCACAGTGCAGTCCAAATGCCGTCCATTCAGCCGTGGTTGCAAGTATTTCTAACATTTGCTTAGAAAAGAGGAGATTAAGTGTTTTGGGTCTGGCTCCTGCCCTGTTCATATGAAGCCCAGGTACTGGAAGATCCCTAAGTCCCTGTCATTCTCCCCGCTCTGCCCAGTAGTTTAGGCCAGCACACAGGTATCTAATTTCCATCGGACCTCAAAGACACTATGTGGAAACAGTTTTCCTAGGTGGATGTGGCCAGCCCTCTTCTCTGCCCTCCTTTCCGTAGCTGTGAGATACAGGGTCCTGCATTGGGAATCACCAGGCTGCCTCAGAAGGGGTTTTGGATTAATCTGCCATAATAAATCAAAATTATCTTCCTCTTGTTTTAAGTACAAAGAAATAATTCATTTGTGCCTTAAGTTCAAAGCTGGGTGTCTTTTTGCTACCTGCCTGATCAAGAGGTTTCAGTGGCTATGATTTGCTGGAGTAATGGCTGCAGCAGGTGGATCTTTAGAAGGTTGTGTGAGATGATGGGTGTTTTTTTTGAAGCATGGGCAATAGCAGCTGAGATGTTACTGTCACAAGAGGAAAGATGGATGAGATGGGGGTGTGGTTTATTCTCATCCCTTTTAATTCTGCCTTTTGTAGTTGCAAAGTGACCACTATATGTGAGGAAATAGAGCATATGGTGCCCCATGGTATGCAAAGTGAAGTTTAATGTTAGTTTTCTTTCAATCATGTCTTGGTTTTTGTAGTCAGATGTTACTGATGGATTGGGGATTGGGAAAAGACTAATTTATTGGTTTTGATACCACTTTAAAATAGGTGACAGGAGTAGAAGAAAATGCATTGCATTATCAGCAAGAACTTTTTAATTTGACACAAACCACATGGGAAGTTCCAATTGGAAACATCTCATGTGGACTTGGTAGGTCATGAATCTCCTCTTGTCTGAGCCACATCTAGACTACTTCTCTTCCATTCATTATGGTTGTATGACTCCTGTGACATATGGGAGCCAGCCCTGCAAAAGATGATTTGGGGTAAACAGTGTCTGAATTACAGTTCAGACTGCAGCTTGGGCCATCATCAGTTAGTCTTGAATTGCCCCCCCCAAAAAAGCTTTAGTTTGGTTCAGCAATCCCAAGCATTTTGGTTTGTCTTACCCAATAATGAATTTTTTTAAAAAAAACTTTTATTCAGTAGAAGAACCTAATTTTGAATGGTTTGGACAGTGTCAAGGTTTTGGTGCATATTTTCTGTTGTATAACGTGAAATCTACAGCATCATCTCTGGAGCAGGCATGCAGGCAGGGCTCAGGGCAACTTAGCTGTGTTTAGGGAAGGAAGCCTACTTAAATGCTCCACTGGAATAAACTGTTTCTACAGATAATGCGTCCCTTAGTTTATACGTAATATGCTCCTGATCTTTGCTTTGAGCCTCTTAGAGCTGCTTGTGCTCAGTCCAAGAGTCAAGTGTCTTAGGAGCTGGATAAACACAAAGATAGAGCCAGTTGTTAAGGAGCTATAGAGATTTATAGAAGTTGACCTCGTGGCCATTTGGGGTATTAGTTGGGCATATTTCCCCCATGGCAGAGCAGTTCTGTGTTCCTCCTGCTGCTTCTTGTGCTGCTGCTTTGCAAGGGAGTAAGACCAACCAAATCCAACTGTGTATTACCCAACAGCTGTATGCTGTTGACTTCTCATGGAGAACACAACCGGTGGGACCTATAGCTGGGAGGGCCAGCTCTCCAGCTGAGGTTGGAGAGAATAGGTTTCAAAAAAAGACCTGTATTTGAACAAAATGAGAGAATGACTGAAAAACAGCTTTTCCCAAGAAGTGGTAGGGTTGTCATGCTGGCTTGTAGGTCAGGGGAAAAAAAACAACAAACTGTTTAAGCTTTTTACCATTCTTGGTTAAAGCAGGATGTTTTTCTGTTTAACCAGATACTTTTCTGTAGGGTATTTGCTTCCAACTGCTCAAAGTAAACTTCTGTTGCTGGCAGCAGAAAGTTGTTTGCTTCCCATACAATGAATTGCTTTCTTTTTAATACTTCCTTCGGTGCATAGATGCATGGCTCCAGAAATACCGCACAACTTACCCATAATAGCAGAGTTTTCTGAACCCCATTAAGAAGTGCTGTGTCTTGCAGGAGAAGAGGTTTCCTTCATTTCAGCTGTAAAAAGCTGCTGAACAAATGAAAATGAGTAAAATCTGTGGGGTTTCCCCCCTATTCATCAATGCTGTTTTTACTCTTTGCGTAGACAGCTAATTTGCTCGTTGCTTGCCTGAAGGGAATTCAAGTCAAAAAGGAGGATCAAGTTACTAGAAAAAGGTGCTCCTGTCTCTAAAGAACAAAGTACAATGATTCAAGAAAAAAACTTTGAAAATTTGTCAAACGCCAGAGTGTAATTTATACTTGTCCAGGTTACTCCATCTATGAATATTTGTGTAGGATATTTTTGCAACTGTTTCCTTTAGTATCTTGTAAATATGTATACTATATGTCACTGACAACCTCCTACTGTTTATGTCATGGTCTGAATCCTTGCATGAAACATGCACCACATCTCCTTAAGAGATGTGTGCAAACCCAAACACATGGTATTTGTTCCTTGCTAGTGCTCATTTTCAACCTTATTGTTCCTCATTAACTTTTTATTAAGTATATTTGAGAAGGCTTTTTCCTTAAGAAATAAGAAAAAAAATTGGTCCCTCATCCATGCCACATTTCAAATTCACAAGCAGACCTACCTTATCGTTGTAAATAATTTGGGGGGCTGTTCGGTAGGCCATTCAGTGTGCTGAGATGATTGCTATTGGCCTCAGGAACTCGTGGAGTGGGTGCTTTCATCACACCTGACTAATCATGGATCCAAACTAATAGAAAATGTTTTCCCCGATTAAGCGATTGCATCGTTACTTTAAGCTTTCTGAAGTATTGTTTTGCTTGTAGCCCCATGGTCAGCTCATGTGCCTTGCTTGGGCATTGGCAGGTTGAGAGCAGTCATAGTGAGCTAATGTTACATGTGCAGTAGGTATGCGCCTATACATGTGTAAATCTTAAAATAACATATTTTTGCAAAATTCTAACTGATGGGCCTTTTCATGTCAAAACTTCTGGTTCTCCTCAACAGATAGGTACAACTTGGATTACCAGTTGGGCATGTGTCCCCAGACTGCGCCAGTGCCTTCTGGCTCTGTCCTGGCGTATCTGAGCACTCAAGCCCCTGTGCTGCTCAGCTTGCCTCCTTCCCCACCTTGCTGTAAGGAGGAATGATCGTTTCTGAGCAGTGAACTTGTCCTCCTGTACTGGTGGACATGAATATTAGCCATCCTGACTCACATCAGAGTCATTTGGATATGACTTTTGCTCACCATGTTCCTTAGCCGAGTTGGAGCTGGTTGTGTCAGAAACAAATTTTAAAACTCAAAAAGCCCTCCATATTCTTCTCTGATTGCCCAAGTCCATTTAATGCTGGTGGTCTGAAATGGTGGTTCACGTTTTAAGTCCTGTACACAGTAGGTTGTGGCAGATTCCTTCTCTCTTGTTCTTGTTTTACATAAAAACTTGTTGCATCCTTGGACCTGCCTTTTGAGAGTTCATAATTTTGCACCTTATAGGAAAATTGCATTTCACACGTAGGTCTGGTTTTGCTCTGCAAAACGTCAGCATGGTGGATGTGTAGGTATCCGGCAAACTGGAGATGTGTTTCTGTAAGGGATAACATACGTAAAGGTGCGGAAATTGTAATAGTTACTCTAAATGAGCAGAGAGTACTGAAGAAAGGTTAAGGAAAGTCATTTTGCCACTTCAAATCTCTCTAGTACATTATGTTGCTTAGAGTTACTAATGAATCCTGCTTTCCAGTTATCTGGAAAGGTTACTAAAGATATTTGGATTCTTGGAGGGTTTAAAGGAGAAAGGAACCAGCAGAGCTGTGGATGGACAGTGAACATTTAAATATTTGGCTTAGATAATGTAGAATTTCTCAGGCTAGCATAAGCAGGAATTTGAGGAACTCGTATCTAAATGCTTTTTAAAAACTTATGATAGAATTAAAAAAAAAAAATCACACTACTGAAAAGTCCATAAACTTTGGGGCGTCATGTTAGGTGTTTCAGTTCATAGCACTGAAAACATTGCAAGTCTAGTACAGAAGTCAATAGTTTTTGTCCAAACACAGCACATATTTAAATTATATTAGCCTATTAAATGCAAAAGTAAGTGCAAACCATAAAGTTCTTCTAGGAGGCAGAAGCTGCTTTTAACAGGAGAGATTTGGAAACATAAAAATGAGTTCAACTTGGGGAGCGTTGAGTCTTTTAGAGGACACTGATTTAGTTCCCTGTTAATGGAGCCGTCCAGTCCACTTAAAAGTGGGTCTTTTCCAGGGCTTCTGGGTACATGTCTTCTACATTTTCTACTGTGAATGCCTTGGAACTATGGATTTAGATGTTTATCTGGAGGTAGACTGTAAAAGCTGTCGAAGGTGGTGTTCATTGTGTGGTTTGGTAGACCTCAGCAAAACCGGTGCCCTCATCTTACCCTATCCCAGCAAATCGAACAGTGGACCCCCAAACCTCTCTCAAATCTCGTGACAGAGGTTTAGGAAGCAAACTTTTTAGGAATAGTATGTTTTGCTTTAATATAAAAATATTTGTGCTCCAAATACTGATTTGATCCTAGGACAGGGCTACGTGCGGTGAGAAATAACCTGTTGCCTGTGGTGAAGATACTTGTAGTAAAACTGTATTTGGCACTTTGCTATTGAGATTTCTAGTCACTTAAAATAATTCGAGGCTGTTAGTCTAAAGAGCTACCTGCAAAGGCATTTTCTAGTTGAACGAAGGGCCAGGTTTTTTAGGACATCTGAATTTCCAACCTTTCTGAAGTGTCCCCGACTTGGGACTGGGACTATTTAAGTCATATCTGGGCAACTTCTGTGGTAGAGGTCTGAGGATGGATTTAGGAACTGGGTGGCTGCAAGTTGCCTAGCCATGCCTTTCCAACGTTGCAGGGCGATGACGTTTCATTTCGGTTCGGTGCGGAAGCGCGAGGGAGGAGGCTTTGAATTGCCACCTAATTCCTGCAGCGGCCACTGCCGCTGAAGGCGAGCACGTGTGCCAAGTTGCTCTCCAGTTGCACCTATTTTGCCAACAAAGGTTTATAACAGATCACCCAGGACAAAGAGAGCATTACCCACTCGAGGAGCTGCTGTAAACCTGGTTGCCCTTTGCTGCTTCTGCCTCCAATTTTTGGGGGGAGCGGGAGGGGAAGGGAAGTCGTAGGAGGTGATGGTGGCGGGGAGGGGGATGCAGTGAGAGGAGCCCCCGCTGGCACGGCTGGCCTGACCCATTCAGCGGGGCTGAATACGATAAATGCCGCTTTATCCTTTCTTGAAAGGAACAAGATAGCACGGCCTAAATGCCTGGGTGTGCTTAAATAGGCAACTCTGGGACGCCGGAGTCGAGGGCGTTTGAAATCGGAGCTCCCCGACAGCCGGAGTTGCCACAGGTCACCTGCCTCGCTCCATGGGGACCAGCCCAGGTCTGGCAAGAAATCGTCCACGGACGAATTGTAGTACAAATTCCTTTCTTTGTTGGTTGGCCTCTTTCACTAGACCATGGCCTATAAAAAATTGTGTAAAAACAATTCTTAAATATTATTTGAAAGGGCAAACGGCCACGCTGAAAGGTTTGACAGTTTGACATATAGCGCCTGGTTTTGCTCGCTGGGGAACGGGCGCGCAGAGCCCGGGCTCTCCTCCTGCTCCTTACAGGCTCCGGCTTTTTTTTTTTTTTTTTAAATAGCGTCTAGTTGCTGTGCAGAGTCGCTGTGCTCCCAGCAATTTGACAGGCAACGAGTCTGCTTCAGTGATCTTAAATCCTTTTAGACTAATTTGCGAGCGAGCAGAAAAACAGCTAGCACCTTTGGATCCAGCGCTCAAAACCAGAGAATCAGGTATTGCCAATTAAAGTGCCATTTCCAACCATCATATCAAGACAGATTACTTGCAGTTCCTCTGATAATGTCACGCCGTGCCTAAAGAGAAAGCGAGCCAGAGTTTCTCCACGGACAAAGGATCCGCATGGACCAAACTCATAGGCGACCAAGACGGAGGGAGCGGGATGCGGATCGTGCATACGGCCGTGCATATGTGCAGGGTAAACGCGAGCGGTGCGCCTGCTCTGCCCCCCGAATAGCCACAGGCCATTTTGAAGAGCCTCTGGCCCCTCAGTCACTGGCCTACTAGTTAATTGCCACATGGACTTCGTGACACATGGGCAGATAATATGACATTTTCGGTTTCTGTCACTAGCAAACGCCACGGCGTTGCTTGCACTAGTTGCTAAGAAGCTGTCAGAAACCATTAGCAGCTGGCTAAAGTTGCCCTATGGCATTTCCTCATGGCATCAGCAAAACAAGCATAAATCACCCAGCGGAGCCTCCCGCTATACTAATGAGGCTGTAAGCTTGTTTATGGACTAGCATCATTTCTATGATTATTTCCACCTTTTCAGTTCGCCTTCATTTGGCGGCAGGAGAAGTCAACTTCAGGAACGGAGTCGCCGCTGACATTTTACAAATGTGGTTCGTAGCTGCTACCGTGTGGCTGGTCAGTGGTGCTTCAAGTTTGTTTAGTGATCTTTAAAAAGAGGAAAAGAGAAGGGGGGAAAAAAAAAGGAG
>VZTL01066183.1:31862-86647 GCA_013400535.1 Scopus umbretta | reverse complement strand
GGACAGCCCGTCGCGGTGGGGGGAATCTCTGGAGACCTCACAGAGGTGAGTGTATCGAGTTGCAAAGTAGATGGAAATACTAAAATCCACAATTGACCGTTTAGACTTCTCTCTGTGGTTTCAGTCTTTACGGGATCAATTTTCCATTTAAAAGAAGTGGAAGAGGTTAAACAATTTATAAAAGTCTACCAAAGCATTTGCTCTTAGGATAGCCGGGTGCTTTCTTATCCTCTCCCTGCCTTTCACTTTCTCTAACTTGTGTTGGACGGGGCCAGGGTTTATTGTTTTAGGCTTTTCTGAACATGCACCAGTATTTACACTGGATTGAAAGCATTTGCTTCCAATGAAAATCTTGTCTTAGATTACAGCCCAGCAGTGTAATTTCCCTCCCAGATGGGAGTAAAGTAGCAGTATTTGCCTAAAAACAGTAGGAAGAACAAACTGTGCATTAAGCCAAGGCTGTTTTTGGCTTGAGCTAATGATGTAACAGAAACCTTTTATTTGGGATAGGTCACCGCCAGGGATTGAAGGAGGTGATCTGGCTCGCGCTTGAAAGGTTTCTCCATTGTATCTACATAAGTCTTCACTTAAAAAATCCTGTTCCTAATGCTTCTGCTTTCATACAGCAGAAATAAACAGGAAAGGTTCTGGGGAGTGTTATAGGTGGAATGCAGAAAGCTTTTCCTCCCCTAATGGAGGATATAATTCAGGTGCCCCGGAGGCATGCTTTCAGGAATTCTCTTGCCCGAGGTAATGGGAAGCTAAGGCTGCTTGAAGGCCTTGATTATCTATTGATGCACAAAGCTGGAAAAAAAAGTCATCTCCCTTGGATTATAGTAGATATTTCCATAAATTATCAATGAGTCCTCCTCCCGTCAGGCACGAGGCGATGCCTGCTAAATTAATCTGAAGGGGGTTTGAAATGAGGAGAGAGTGTATTTTAAAAAAATAGGGGGGGGGGGGGGGGGGGGGGGGGAGGATGGCNGGGGGGGGGGGGGGAGAGGGTGGGTGGACGATTGCAGGGAGGTGGTGAAAGGCAGTGTCATTAGGTTAGAAGCTTTTCATTTTTAATCAATGAATGCGTAATACTTTTCTTTTCCTTGTTTGCCTCTTGCAGACAGAAAGTGGATTAGCCCGTGGAATTTTAAATGCTGTTGAGTTGTTTCCTTTGCTCATGTTTCTTTTATGAATTATTATTTTATATGGTGAATTGCTTCTCTGTATAAAAGCCCTTTTTTACATACTGGGCTTTCAAAGAATTTGTCGGATATCTGATTTCTTCATAAAAATCTTGTTTGTTTCTATAACTACCCAAGGTTACCATTTCATTAAAGACAAAGGCCAAGTCATAAGGACAATTATAAATTTGCCACGGTCAGTAAGTTACTAAAAATATAACACTAATAATAACTTTTTTTTTTGGTGCTGAAAGCTATTCAACAAATCATAATTTTGACAGTCTACATCCTTTTTTTTTTTTTTAATTTATTTTTAATGTTTATTCCTAACGGAGATAGTTTTGATTCAGCCCAATTCAGATGACTTTCTTGATCATTCTTGCCCAGGGATGTAAAAAACACTTGCCTAATAACATCACAACTCCATGTTGCTACACATACAGTGTCCTTGGAAGCCAGGATATACTTACTGTTCAGTCCACATGCAGAGAATGCAAAGACTGATTTGCTACGTGGACTTGTTTATAAACTGCTTTCAGGGTTTGAAACAAAAAATTGCATGCAAACTGGCCGGGCACTGCAACTTTAGTTTTCCTTTGACCGGTAGCCTGTCAGCCCAGACCCAAGCTGGCTGCTACGCAGTTACGTCCTCCTGTAGATATGTTGCTAATGTGATGAGAACTGTCTGAGACCTTGTCTGCATTAAGGAAATTCATTCTGGATCAGTTGTTGTTTAACGGGAGCAGACACCTATTACGGATATGGCACACCGGCACAAAGCAGGGTGTTAATTCCTACGGTGTATGTCAAATTGGTACCTACTTATCCCAGTATGAATTTCTTTTGGCTGGGGCCAGGAAGAGGGGATGTCAGTTAGCTACCCATCTCCCATCAAAAAGTCAGGGGAAGTCAAACATCTATATAAAAACTTGACGTAAGCAATGCCCCAGTCCTCTGGTTGTTTCTGAATCTGGGGAGAGCATATGATGTTGCAAGAGAGCTTCATTCACCCCGCTTTTCACACGCCAGGGCGGGACCGGGCACCCAGCTTCACACACGTCACGGGGATGGGACACCATTGATAACTTCCCTAATTGCCATCTCGGCCAAAGTAGCTGATTGGGATGAATTTTTGGAAAGTGACCTAGAGTGAAGAAAAGCCACCATTTCCACCTTTGCAAGCTGGATGTTTGGAAAAAAATTTTTTTTTTCTTTTTTTTTTAAGCACTTTTTGTTTTGGGTCACAGTGCTGAATCCAGTGGCAGAAATGGTCGTACTGTCCTTCAGGATAAAACAGAACGGGGCCGACACAGTCCTGAGACCCTCCCTCTCCCCATGTCTCTTCCCCCCCATCCCCTCAACCCCTGGTGAATTACGGTGTTAAAGAATTTATACCTCATTTAAATATTCATGCAGTTTATACCCAAAGCCAGGCTTCGGCTGAAGTATATAAAGGTAGCATAAGTCAAAATTTGATTCACTATATTTACAGGTGACGGCTTGGACAACAGTGTAGCTTCCCCCAGCACAGGTGATGATGATGATCCAGATAAGGACAAAAAGCGACATAAAAAGCGTGGCATCTTTCCCAAAGTAGCCACAAATATCATGAGGGCATGGCTGTTCCAGCATCTAACAGTAAGTGAACTCTAGATCACATATGCAAAATAAAACATGGAAAATGTCATAGTTGTAGTAGTCGTAGAAAGCAAAAAATACGTATGATGTTACTGACAGGCAGCTCAGGGAACTTTTCCGAGCAGAGCTGTTGTTGTTGCCTCATTTGCTAGATGCCAGGAGAAGAGCACGGAGCGTATGTTTTTTATGGTTTTGGGGTTTTTTTGTGTGTGTGTTGTTTTTAGATTTCTTTTATTGGTTCGAGTCGCAGTTGTTAATGGGACGTCACTGCAAAGTGTGACTAAGCTTATACTAATAACCTCGGAGACCTGTCCTGCCCCGCTGCTCGCACAGCTGCAGCTCCCCTTAGCTGACGTGGGAATCGCTGCTTCAGAGCAGAGAGCAGCGTTCGGCCCCTGGTTCTGTGCTCCAGAGAACCGCGGAAAATAATTGGGGAGATTAAAAACAAAGCAAAAAGCAAACAAAGACCTTATTCAGATGTTAGAGATCATCAGAAGCTTCATGATGAAAGGTCTGAATGTATCTGGCTTAATAGCAAAGTATAATTTTTTTTCTTTGAGACATTCTCATTCCCAGAGTGTAAGTTACCCCTGTATTTAACCTTATAAAGGAGTGGGGGGATGCGCAGCTATTTCTGTTGCTACAGCTACCTGTATTTTTTTTTTTTTTTTTTAATTCCTGGGATTAGAAATCAAAGCTCTGGACAGGTGTGTGGGCTTAAGCTGGATGCTGGAACTTCTTTCAAGGCTTTATATTGTGTCCCACACCTTCTAACGTTAGCATTTAGAAAAGTGTTTCTAATGCCATTCTCCTTTTTCATCAAATTGTGGTGATCTGTCACTGTGTTTTCATCCGCTGTGGGGATGTGGGCCTTTGGCCCCAGGTTTTCTCTCTGAGCTTTTCTGTGCCAGGAGGATAAGGGCCAGGTGAGGGGTGCCAGGGGCCTGCAGGTGGTAGTGAAGAATGGCGCTCGCCTCTAATCCCAGCAGTTGACTTTCTCCCCTGCCTGTAGTTAGGGTCAGGATGAAATCAGAAGCTGGCCAGCTTGCCCAGCCCGGGTGGGAGCCCTGCCAAGGGTATACTTGTAAACTGGAGGAAGCACTCACGCACATCGCCCCTCCGTCCCCCGCTGAGCCAAGAAACCAGATATCTGCCATGACTCTTGTCAGCACGGGGATCAGACAGGGAATCCTGCCCTGCGCGGTCCTTGGTCGCTATGAATGAACCTTCGTGCTGGAGCACTACTCCTCCAAGGCCGGAGAGGGCCTCAGATATCTCCCAAGTTAATCTCTCTCTCTGGCAGACTCTACATCAGCTGTGCCCCAGCTTTGCCAGCTCCTTAGCCCTGTCCCTGGTGCGTTCAGCACATTGCTTCCAAAGGCTGAGGTCCCTTTTGGTTTTGGTGGCTCCCCGATTCTAGGTCCTCGCCCAAGATGAGCTGCCACCTGGTGTCTCTCTGCAGGTAGATGTGAGGTTAAAGACACTTGCCTCCAAGGTGGTCCAGGGATACTGTGCCGGCAGCGATGCTCACACCAGCCTGATGCAGCTGGTTTAGGTTCTGGTTTGAGGAGATGCCCTGGAAGCTCTGCAGTCAGGGCAAGGCACACCAGGGGACACAGAGCAACTGCATGTCAGTCCCCATAATTCCTAGTTGAGGAATTACAAATTAAGTAGTATATATTGCTATTAATATTTTTTTTCCTGGAAGTGGCCTGTTGCTGTGTTTGTGCTAGTAAATTAAACATCACCCAGGCCCACGCACAGGAATGTGATGGTCTATCCTGTTAAACTACTTGAGCAGTCTCCAGCATGCTCTTAGCCTGGGCCCAGCTACCACCTTCCCAACCCATTCCTGGGAACATGGTAGAAGACAGCAGGCGTGACTCCTGAAAGACCTTGTGGCAGGAGCCAGCCTGTGTTGAGCATTTAGCTGCATGGGCTTGGCCTGACCCTGCAGCTGGCTTCATGCACAGTCTCAGTCAGGACCAGAGCATGGGCCCTATCACTGTTTCATCTAGATTAGGTGTAGGGTGCAAGTGGCTTTTCACTCTTCTGCTGTGCGGTAATCGTGCAAAAGAGAAGATGAGAGTGCCTGCAGAGCTTGCTGCAGTGCTGGTAGCTGTCCCTGGGAGAAAACATCTGGACATCTGCTTGTAAGGTGGTCTCTTCTTTTGGAAGGCTCAAATGCAGAAAGATGCCCCCACACACACCGCCCCCAGGACCTATGCAATGAAGCTGCTGCATTTTCTACCTTGCAGCACTGAGCTAAAGCTTGCTTTAAAAATCCCCCAGCCCCTGTGCAGATCCAGCCCAGCCAGATGAAGCATGCAGATATTGCAGGACAGCTTCCTCTTGGGGCAAATACCCAGTCCAACCTTCTTCAGCTAGGACCTTGAGACAGACCTTTCAAATTGACTCTAGGTTGGGTCATGGACAGTTTCCCCAAATTAAAACAAGTCTGGACAACACTGTAGGGTCTTCCAAGCATGCATTTCAGCTGGGAGTGCTCTTGCTGGAGTGAGGAGGCAGCAGAGAACTCATGCATCCAGAAGAGCAGTGGATCTTGTGTGTGGAGGAAGATGTCCTCTAGGCAAGCATGTTGATAACATGGGAAGAGTCAACACTACAGTTAGCACTAGAGCAATATAACATGTTGACAAGCTGCTTGGGGTGCTGTCGTCTCTGCCAAAAGCCCAGGCCCAAATCATGGCTGCAATCAGAGCTGAGGAGTAGGGGAGTGAGAGACTGAAGGAATTAACACTCCAGTTCATTTATGAGGGTGTCTGGGCCTCATAACTGCTCTTACAATGCTCAATACACACTGGCATGACAGTGTCCCCCCCTGGGCTTCTCGCTGCGGGAGGGAGGTCATCCTGAGGAGTGGTCAGCTGAGGATGCTAGAGCTCTCCCATTATTGATTGATTGATTGATTTATTATTAGCAAATTTGGTCATCCCTAGGGTGGACACGAGGTCTTTCCTAAAGCAGGAGGTGAGGAGAGGTAGAGAGGTGGTTCTGTTCAGGCAGGGGACATGTCAGGGCAGGCGATACCTCCCTTTTGCCCCCAGTGCTTAACCTGCCTTCCCTTTCCATCCAGAAAATGGCAGGGAAGAAACGAGCAGCGGTTAAGCGCGAAATCCAGCATCCCCTTGACCGCTGGTGCTTCCTAATTGGGGTGTTATTTGGGAGCCCTCCTTTTCAAAGGCTTTTTTTTTTTCTCACAATTGTAGTATCAGTGGCATGGAATTAAACAAAATAGACAGTAATTGTTGTGTCTGTCATACTAATGATTAATGGTTGGCAAGATTTAAAATAAATGTTGGACTAATATAATCTTTTAAAAGTGTATAGGCTGGTTTAATTATTCTGTGCAGTTACTCCATCTCCAAGAGCATTAAGTCTTCCTCTGTGTACTGACTTCATTTCCTAAGGTTTGTCCCTTAGTTGTCATTTCCTACTCAGGAGGAAATTTTATTTTTTCTTTATTGAAGGGAAAAAAAAAATCAAATGCAAGGCCATAGCCTCTCCAGATGTTGAAGTGTTTGGGCAGTAGTTCCTACTCGGTGTCACACTGCAGCCCCCCCTCCATTATTTTGACTGATGTGCAGAACCGAGTTGACGTATGCCCAAAGGGTAGGCAAGCGCTGTCCTCTGTGGATGCAGGCAGTAGGCTCTGAAACACTTCAGGGGATAAATTCATCCAAATTGCCCTTTTTTTTCTTCCCCTTGGAATAATAACAACAACAAAAAAAAATCAGCTAAAACAATAGCAAAAGCGGTGATCAGACTTACACTTAGGACTTTGCAGGATTTATTTTTAACTATTTGCTATTCTGACTTAATTTTGGTTAAATGCCTGCATTGAAAGAGCTGCCCAGGTTGGCCGTTAGTTAGGCAAAACGTAGCTGTGGAGCTTGTTGAAATTTTTCGTGTTAGATTATGACACCAGCCTGTAAATTTTGAGGTCTGTGAAATCTATATTTAGGATTTTGCTATAAATTTGAAGTGGAAGGAATGTCCTGTTACTGTTGCGGAAAAAATAATAAATAAGGCTACTAATAGTTTGGTGAGGCTCTGAGGACATCCCCAAAGTATAAAAGTTGAGCCAAAAATGAGGGGAGGTTTGTGGCACTGGATGAACATCGAATGCCATGGCAGGGTCTTCAGGAGGGACTGGGACAAACCAGTTTTGTGCTGAAGCTGGGCTCCAGAAGGTTGCCCTAAGGATAATTTCAGGGTGTGCTGCAGCACGGCAACATTTTGCAGGCCCTCGTTTTTGGTTGTTTTTTTATTATTATTATTTCTTGGATCACTTAACATTCAGGGATCATATCTCACCACCATTTTTCAGGCAGATCTCCTCACTGTAATGTATAGCCCTCAGCAGGGATTGCAAAATAAGGGAAAAGCTTGGAGGAAGGGAAGGGAAAAAATAATCTTGCCTACAACCAGATCTGTGTAAATTTAATTGTGGCAACAGGATTAGTTTCTGCTTCAACCCATACTATGCTCTTGTCCCAGCTATGGTACCTTTTGGTTCAAAACTGGAATAAGGGAGTTTTTTTTGGGGGGGCGGGTATTTTCAAGTGTTTTGTTTGCTCATTGTGAATTCTCTGCATCCTTTAAATCCAGCTTAATTTAAAATGTTGCGTTTCAAACCTCATTTTGGGGATTATACGATGTAATTGGTTTGTTATATGATGAGTATTTGATGATCTTCACGTTCATCATCTAATCAGGCAAAAAAAGCCATAAAATTATAATCCCAAAAGATGTTTAATAACAATTTAAACTATTGAAGGCTTTATTTAAGCACATTAGGGGATTATAAACTACCTTTTTTTAATGGTGCCAAGAGGTAGATTCAAGGACTTCAAACACCTTTTAAAAAACAAATTGACATGATTTAAAAAAATGAATGGGCCAAGGATTTCTTTCATGTAAATCCCATAATTTAATCATTATTTTTAACTGCTTTTAAAACAATTTCCTTAAGAGGTTAAATCTTATAGAAATGAGAGACTGAGCAGAAAGTAAAAGACGTGGCTGAAACACGTTGACTTTACAGTAGAAGTGAAAGGGTTTTCTTCTGTTACGTATCTTGATTTTGAAGCTTTATTGATCGCTTGATGCCATTCTATTAAACAAGAAAACTTGTAATAAGCAATATGCAATCTATTTAGCAAAGCTGTTATTTCTGTAAACTAATTTATCGGAGGCAGGTATTTGAAGAAGTCACTTTATATCCACATCTAGCTGAGAAAAATAGTCCCTATCATTTCAAGGATGTTACTCTGATAGAAAAATACTATTACACCACTTAATTCTGTAAGTTTTGTTTACGTATGAATATTTCACAGGCTAGCAACTTTTTAAGGTTAAAGCAAGTGGATTTCAAGTCTTCTCTCATCCCTCCATCGCTGTGAGATACTGCCTTGGGAGGAGTGCGGGGTTAATTTGGCTCCCTGCCCCTACTGCCCGTGCAGGATGCTGGTCCCGTTTTGGAAACGGGTATAGCGAGAGGGCAGATGGGTACAAAACTGAGCTGCTGAAAACATAAAAAGGGGAAATAATTTGCTAAAACCAATGAGGATTTTCTTTGCTCTCCTCTCGAGACGGTTTGAAAACATTAAAACAGAACGGCTCCCCCCCAAAAGTACAACTTAGAATGACTCTCCATCCTGCACCAACTGATACTTGCTCTGCAAAATGCCAGAGGGCTCCTGGAGCTCATCTGCGTAACAGGGGTCATATTTCCATATATTGGACTCAGAACGGGGGGGCGCTTTATCCCAAATATGCCAAGTCTCCTCTTTCACTTGATTTTATTGTGGGTGAAGCTGTAAAAATCTTTCTTCCACATCTGCAAGACTTCTTATTGCCAGCTGTCCTGAATTCCTGGGAAAAGCCAGGCATTTTTAGCTTGCCTTCGGTCACTTGTGTACTGCCATGCCCTCCACTGGGAAGGCAGGAGCCAGGGCTCCTCCTGCTCACAGCAGCGGGAAGACTTGCCTCCGGCAAGCAAAAGCATCCATCACAGGTTGGTGTAAGTAACCCACGATGAGGGTCCTCAGCTCCCCTGTGCTGGTAGAGGTTCTGTGGCAGTCATCTTCAGCGGGAGAAAATGGGAAATGTTATTACGGCAGAAGATAATTATTCTGAGGCTCTGTCAGAATTTAATTGAGAGCTCCGGAAAGGAGGACAAACAGGATTTAGGTAACTTGGTTTGAATTATCTTCTTAACCCTTCAGCCCTCCCAGAGTTTGATGGAGGACACTGACTGTGAAAACTTTCAGCATTTTCTTTAATCTTCCTCAAATTTGTTGCTTTGACCTGCTGCCCAGCTTCCAAGGGTTGGTCCATTTTCTAGCGTGGGTGAATTTTCCCATTTTTAAAGAGAATTGTTGTTTTGGGGGGATACCCTTGGCAATGCTGCTGTTGATCCAGTTGGAAAGCGCATGTCTCGTACTGAGATCTCATGCTGTCCTATAGATTATTTAAGTTGCCAGCACTAAGCTATGCTACAAACCTTTGGTTTTAGACCAGACAGGAAAAATGTAGGGTGCTTTAGTCAGTTGGTTCAAGGAAACCAGATTCCTCATGTAGGCCCTTCTCACATTCAGAAGTGTGGTGTAGTTACAACATCTGTTTTTTTCATATCTATGATTCAGTCTCATTTCTGATGAAGACAACCATCATGTCTTAAACTATGTGGTATGAGACATCTCACCCTGGGCTCCTTGCAGGTCTCAAGAATAGCAGCAGTCTGGGGATGTATTTTGGTTGAAATCCAAAGGTAGCCAACAGCCTGGGCTAGATTTTAGAGAGAGTATCTATTGCCAAAGGGCGCTCTTATCTTTTTTTCTAGTTTCCCCCATTTTCCACCATGGAGGCACTGTTGTACCAATGTGGAAACCAGCAGCACATTAAAGAATTTGAATTATTTGGAAGCTGCTGAAATGCATTAGTATTTACACACCAGAAGAATTTCACATCTGAGTAGAAGCGAGGGAATACTGAAAAGTTGAAACATGATAAACATTAATTCAGATGTTAAATTACACTTGCTCTGGTCGTACTAGAACTCTTTTTGTTTGCATAAATATTCTGGGAAATGAGTTTACCAGCAAGAATGTTTGCAGTAATAAGAATTTTTGAGTCAACAGTAGATGCTTTGCTTTCTTCTCCACCCTCTTCTTTCTTTTCTAATTTTGCAGCTGTGATATTTTGCGTCTGCAACTTCATTTTTCAAATTAGCCTCCTCCAGTCAAGGCACAGAAATGTGTTACATGATGTACTGTCTTTCTGCAGTCAAAGCAGACGTACAAAATTCAAGTATCACGTTTTGAGGGGGGAGAGGAGGAGGGAAGAAACCTGACCACCAATTTGTAAATCTGGAAGTATCCACGGAAATATTTTGGTGAATAATTTGCAATACAAAGTACACCAAAGGCAACAACAGTGTCTTGGCAAGCATTTGGTGAGCAGGAAATGAGGATAAATTCATGGGCTCAGTTGTTCATTATTAGTTGTTTGTTTAGCTTGTCCTCTAACACAGTTGCTACAAAAGAGCCTATGTTGATTCTCAGATATGCTTATGTATATAAGCGCCAGTGTTAATTTTTTATTGGCAATCTCCTAACTCTTGAAGTAGTTTCACAGCAGACCAGTGTAAGCTAGTGAGTGACTTAATCAGATCAGGTAAAGTGCCAAAATATGAGGCACCAAACCAGTTGAGCGCATATCTGATGAGATGTGTTAATCTGCAGTGTAAGATAAGCTGCCTTTCAAATAGGGTCACATTTGGAAGTGGTACATCAAGTTGTGTAAGATGCATTCCCTTCCTCTGGCATAGAGTATCCTACATCTGTTCGCCTGAACTTAACCCTTGTCTGAATGAACCGGAACAGTGATATTGCTGTGAATATAGTCTGTTTGTTGCTCCAGGACAGGCATGAGAAGTGAGTTGGTTTTTCACCCATTTTAACAGTTTTGTTTCCCTTTTCCTGCATTTACCTTCAGCTAAACAGAATCTGCACTGTTATAGCTTACACGTTTCGTCTCATCACGTATATTCAAGGAGGCCTAATTCCTGATATTAACTGGTTATGTTTATTGTCTGCCCATCAGGATTACCCACCAAAAACTTTTCTTGTGGAAGGGATTTTTTTTTGTTGATGAAAAGTTAAAAATTTCTGTAGGCAATGCCATCCTTACCCCCAAAACACTCAGCTGAACATCCATTGTTCAATATATGGTGATCAGACCCACCTTTGCACTTCTAGCACCTCACCCTGTAAGCTACAGCAATGCTAAATATACGTGTAGAGAGAAGGTAAGTAGGCAGAAAAGAGTTTAAGTTAATATGTAGTTATCTAATTTACCTCGCCTTTTGCATCATTGCCTGATTTAGACCCATAGTATTTAGCAGAGTACTCGTTTCACTTCAGTGGTGGGCCGTCATTTTAATAAAGCAAGGTCTGCGAGGCTTACTACTGCATCTTCTGCTTTATGAACCAGAAATTTCTGCCCAGAAAATACTTCTCAGATTTTAGGTATAGCATGAATATTCCTTTCTTGGCTACTGGTTGACCTTTTCTAATCCACCCTGTACAGCATAAGAAATTTTGGAATTATGTTTTTTTAAAAAAAAAACCAACAACAACAAATAAAACACAAAAAAAGCTTATTTCCACCGTGATGCTCTGTACCAGTGATGCAAAAAGGGAGGTAGTCACATTAGTAACACTAAAGTGTCACCTGAGTCACACTAGTAACACCAAGGGTCTGCTCATGATATAAATATGTTTTTCAAGGACTTCCTTTGAACTCAGAGGGGAAATGGTGGGACTTTGCCTTGGATGGCTTGCTCTGTTCGTTACCTAAAGTCAACTTTGAAGTGAAACTCTTCTTCCTAGACAACCTGTATTCATGTCAACCAGAGCTTTGAGATCCCTAGGTGATATTTTTGGGAAGGTAAATGCCATATTAGATGAATCTGGCTAATTAATAGATTAGTTGGCAGAACTCTACTTATTTGCTGGGAACTTTGTGCTGATCGGGTAGTTGCACCGTGCTTGTGTGGGAAAGGCAAAGAGGATAAACCCTTGATTTTGTTCTCGAAACCCGAATGTGGGTCCATCGGTGCAGCAGGTTGTAAACCCTGGAGGGTCATAAGCTGCAGCTGGGGGCAGAATAATTTTGAAGCTGGTAATAACCAGAATCTTAGGATTCTTAGAAACAAAATGCAATTTTAGTAATGTTTTCATAAACAGTGGTAATGGTGGCGTTTTAGTAAACAGTGGCATTAGTTGCATCAAAATTGCACCACATTGGCCTTTAAATTACTCCACCTGTCTGTATGAATAGGATTTTCAATGTGGAGGCACACAGACAGCTGCTGCTAGTGGTTTGTTGGGTTTTTTTTTCTCCTCCCTGTGCAGATAATGCTGGCAAATCTACAGCCATCAAGGCCTGGTTTCTGATGTAAAACGGTACCTGACCTACTGGCTCTGGTGCTACAAAAGGAACAGCTTTAATTACTAATGGCCGTGTTTTAGTTTTGTACTTGTTGATGTAAAAAATGTCATCTTAGAGCGGCGTAACCTCGGGTTCACTTCCACCAGCGATGTTACACTGGCTGCAATTATTTTCAAAATAATTTGTGTTCCTCGGTGGCAGCTTAAAATCCTGCCTTGTTAGCGCTNAAAAAAAAAAAGAAAAAACAACCCATGGATTATTACCCTGGCAAGTTGGCTCAAAGCTTCTTCATTTATTTGTAAACAGAATATTTAGTGACCGCATAGGAAGTAGCTGTAATCACCAGCTCGTAAAGAAACCACAGCAGAGCTTTTGGATTCTTACAGAGTGCTCATATAAAATTTAAGCTGGGAGGCAGAATCCCTGTTAATGTAATTAGGATCTAATTTACCACCCTTTGCACACAGATGTAATAATGTCTAGATATTTATTCTATCTTTAAGCACATTACATATACCTCAGTGCAGCAGTTACTGAACAGAAACAGGTGTGAGCACTTTCCGGATCCATTTTTACACTGTAAACACACAGCGATTTAAGGGGAAATATTTACCAAAAAAAATGAGGGGAAAGAATGTCTGCAAATGAGGCAGTAATGGACAGTTGCCCTTTATGTACTGATGGATTTCTCAATGGTTAAGTAAATTAAAGCAAATGCTAGAAAAATCAATAGGCTTGCAGAGTCTTGGTTGTGCCTCATAGACTTCAGGACAGAATGACAGATGTGGTGCATATGACCCATTTAAGTATTAATGCTTGGGAAATTGCCTCTGCGTGCAAGGTTATAGGCCTAGAAATATTGTTATATTAAATTACAGACAATAATATTTTTAAGTATATATGGAATTTATACGTTTCAGTTTAGTTGTTCTTTGGCGTTACATTTGTCCTGGAAGATTAGTTGCATAGTTGTTTCTGGAACGGTAAATCAGGTTTAAAAATGTTCAAGCAGTGAATTGTCTTTCCAGGGCTGCCGCGGACCGGCGAGCGTGTTGCACGCTGTGGGGGTACGGTGAATGTGTTAAGTAAGAGCCATGTAGCCAGTGTATTCACTAGCAAATGTAGCATATAAGCAAGTCTAAATTAAATATCATTAAAAGGCGGCTTTCTAAATGGTGAGAGGGCTTGCGTGATACATAGGATCGCTGTTAAATCAGGTTATTCTGTATGACTAAACACAAAGTGAAATACGAAGTGCGTGGTCGAGATGAGCTAAGTAAGGTAACCACCGAGTCAAATCTTTCTCACCATCTTCTGCACGCGCCACGATTGGAAGGGGTGATTTTGTGTGGGTGGGATGAGTAAAGACTGACCCCGCACAGAAATTCTCCCGAAATAGAGACATTATGATTAACCCAGCCAGGCAGACGAGCTCTAGCTGAGATAGTGTTTGCCACCTCTGACTTCTGTCATCTCTTGCTGTACTTCCACCAAGGCAGTGGGGAAGAAGACCAAGTTAATTGTCTCTTTGTGGCATCTCTGGCAGGAAGACTGTGAAAATAGCTGGGACCCCTGATTTCAGTGTTGGTGTGAAGGCAAAGCAGCGTGTTTGCCGCGTTTGCTCTTGGTGACAGCCCAGCACACCTTGCCAGTTATCCTGACTTCACCCCAAACGCCTCTTTCTGTGAAGGGAGCAGCGGATGCATTTTATATACTACTCCTGTGTTTAATATTAAAGGGACCTTGAGACTTTCACAGTAACATTCCTATTCCTTGCTGAAGCCCTTGCATGGAAAGTGTCGTATTCCTTTCAAGCGTTAATCCTCATGTTATACTGCCATTTGTGTAACAGATATTTTTCCCTTTCTTTTTTTTTTTTTTTTATGTTTGTTTCTTGATCATCTCTGATATCTGAAGTTTGGGTACTGCTGTCTCTTTTCTGGCTCCCCCCTTCCTCGCTTTTCTCTTCCTTTTCCCTAAAGCATGAAAACTCACCGGGGAATAAACCAAAACATCTCCGTGGGGTATGAGGGCCGCACGCTGCTACTGGGAGCACCAGCAAAATGATGACATCGCAGAAGGGCAGGTTATTACTTTGGGGCCCATTGAGGATATATTTGCGTATTGAGGCTGGATGAGAGCGACTGGTGCTGAAGGCTGTCAGGCTGGGGCTGAGTGATGACAGACCCTTGTCATTTGCCTGCATCCAGCATCATTGCTATGGTGACAATATGCGGTGATGAAAGTTGCCGCTGAGGGTCGGACAGCATCCTCCATGGTTGCCGTAGCCGGCAGCATCTTTGCGACAGCGTGTTCGAGCTGCTGATGGCCCTCGGCATCAGAGCAGCACCAAATCTCTAATGACAGAAACTCTGCGCAGGTTTTTGGGCACACGGGGAAATCGCTCCTGGCGCTGTCGCCAGCCTCGGCAACTTCTTCCGTTGGTGACAAAAATTGTCTTTACCTGTTTTAGTCATTTTTATGTCCCTCTTGGTGTATTTCCTTGATTTATTTTGTGTGACACGTAAGCTAGGATGTATTCTCATTTTACAGCCTGGCACTTACCTGTGTGGCAGGATGGGATGGCCATGGTCCTCCTCCCACTGCACGTAAAGCAAACATATTAATCAGCGTTTAGGTGATGACCGCTTTCGTTAAATATGCGTGCAAGGGGCCCCGGTGAACGGGCTCTTTTGTTCCTGGCCAAACCAGGAGGGCTCAAAGGTCAGCGGGAACCCAGAAGCCATCAGTCAGGGCGGGTTTCGCTGGATCCTGGGGTTGTCAGCTCCATAGTCACCCCTGGCAACCTGGGCGGCCGCCCGCTTGCCTTCCCCGCTGCCTGGCACAGAAGCCGAGCATCCGCTCTCCCAGTCGCTGTAAAAAGATGCTGACATAAAGTCGGCATTTGAAATACAGTGCAAGCATTGCCGTGCACCTCTTTGTTATCAAAGTCATTTGAGAGCGAGATTAGACAAAAGATACGTCGGCTTTGTAGCAATTGCTTTGCAGCGTTCGTCATCTTTAGGATGCATTTTAAAGCTGCAAATTCATTTTTGGTTTAGCGGCAAATGGCAACTTGGAAAGAAGCAGCAGCATGCCCCTGAAACATGCTTCCACACTTTTGAATATAAAAGTTCACTTTTAAAAAAATTTCTGGTATGGCATTTATTTTCTTGGAGCAGATAGATTCCCCACCCCTCCAACCCCCCTCCCCGTGATGTTAAAGTACATTTGGCAGTAATTAGTTTATCCTTATTAGAAGCCCTGCTAAAAGGCATAGTTGCTGAGTCAATTCACTCCGTTTACTTCCCCTATTGAGCCTTAATGTGTCCCAGTCCCCACCCCTTACAGTGAAAACATCATCAATTATAGGGCTGACAGGAGCCTGGGACTCCGTGTAAGTTGCTCCGTGGGCTTATTCATCTTGCACCAAAAAGACTGGCACTCAGCAACATTCATGGCTTCCCCCCACCTAAAATGATCGAGTAAACGGTGGGGTGAATTACCAGAAGGGGGAAAAAAGGGGGGAAACGGAGTTTGAATACATCAGAGGCAACTTTGGGCTCGTACGGCAGGAGAAATAGAGCCATCAGCTGATGTGAGCGTTTCCCACCCCAGTTTAATACTGCCGCTGAAGCCGGAGGGAGGCTCAGTTATCCTTCAGCCAGATGCCTTACGGTGCTGCTTCTCATGGCCTGACCTGCAAGAGCTTTTCTATTTTGGCACCCAAGCTGGAAAAGCAGCTTCAGCACTGGAAAAGCAGCTTCAGCGCTGCTGCTGCGGAGGTGTGCTGGGTGCCCGACCCTCTGTCGCTCCTTAGGGTGAAATACATTTCAAACACTACTCACTTGGGTCCGATTTGCTCCCACAATACATATATTTGTTCCAAACGCCCTGAATCTCCTCTGGTAGGAAATATGTCAATGCAGGATCTTCATTCTTAAATATTTTTCTTCAAAACCTCCAGAAATACAAAGCATGGAATAAAATGTGCTTTGTTACCATCACCTCCCCTTCCAGCAAAACAAGGCAAAAAAAGCCCGGCCAGTTGAGCGAATCCAAACATCAAAACCTCAAACTTTGAGATTATTTAAATTTTCAAAGTTATCTTGAAAAAAAAAAAAAAGACTCTGCTTTCCTTTGCCCCAAAATATAATGCAGTCAAGGATAAGGCAGGAGAAATTCCCTTAGCTGTACACCTAGCTTGTGTTTACGCCTGGTGCTGCGGTTAGATGGTTGTCTAAATAAACAGAGATTAGGTGGAGGGCTTTATCTCAGAGCTGGCACTGGTTATCACACCGCTTCCTCCCACTCCCTCCCTCTGATTGTGAGTTGTATAAGAAGACTTAGCAAGCATAACTTACAGCCGATAACCTTTGAATGTTAGTTCAAGGAAGCTGTGCCATAGTAACAAAAAAGAAAAATCATGCAAACTCTATCACAGCCTATTCGAACGAGCAGTAATTTGGCCATAACGCTGATTTAAAAGAAGCAATGCTTGGTAAGCTTTTTGCTTTGAGAGACGTATTTGAATTTGGCCTGATCAATAATTTTAATATTTGAACAGTAGTAAAAGATGTCAGGAATGAACTCGTGTTTGTTCTTCAAATCATCTCGCTACTGGGGGTCTTATTTTTAACTGGCTTTAACAAAGGGAAGCTGTAATGTTCCATTTGGACAAATTGCTCCAGCCCTGCAGCTGGGGGTTGAATTTATCTCAATGCAGCCCTGGAAGAAGCCACTGTTGACATTTGCATTGGATGGTAAATGATATATATATACTCGCATACGGGACATAAAAAGAGGCTGCCAGGTAACGGGCGGCTTGTGGCCTTCCGTAAAAGCAAACAAGCGAACTCCTCGTGGTTCTGCGTGAGCGTGAAATCAAAATATGTCTTTTCCAAGTGTATCTTGGCATATTGATGGGTGACATGCAACATGCAAAGAGGAGGAGAAAGGTCTTTGGGGTCCTTGCGACATGCCTTCCAAAAAAAAACCACAACCCAAACTATAACCAGGGAGAGGAAGGAGGGGGAAGGCGTCTACGCGCTACCGCGAGGCAATGTCATCACGATGTTGGGAAGCCAACTCACAGCGAGCGGGTGAGCGCGGGCATCTCTGCCCTTGTCGTTCGGATTACCGCAGTGCCACGCGCCCAGTTACACAATGCGTAAAGATGAGGGTTATTTCTAGGACAGATAATTGAACATTAATACTCGTTGACATTGTCGTAGGAATGATATGTCAAGCTGACAGGGCCTATGTGGTTACATCTGCTGATCGGCTGCAGATGAAGGGGACGTTTGGCAGATCAGACCCGGGGCCTTGCCGCCGCTGAGCCAGGGATGATACAGCCATTAATGATGACCTACCATCTTGGGCTACCTTCCCCAAAACAGTGGCCGGGACCCTGCTTTTGGGGGTGGAAGGCATGGGTAGCAAAACTACATTGATCCCCATACATGCACGCATACCTCAGTGTGTGTAAAGATGCATATACATCTATAAAATGCATTAAGCAAGAGCGTCCTCAGTGCTGCATACGCATGAGTGCTGCCGTTGTCTGAAACAACAGTTTTCAATCTACTAACATAAAAATAAAAGAAAGTGGAGTAGATGAGAAGTTCTTCAGAAGGACTGAGAGCATGATCAAGTTTGATGAGGTGTTTCTGATTATCTTAGGAATTAACTGACATAAAAACGGTAGCAGACTTAGCATCTTTTATCTTTTTAGCATTTTTTTTAGCATTTTTTTGTGTGTCTTCTTCTGGGTGAAAACAAACCCTTCAAGACAACCTGCTATAGATAAAGTAGTTATATTGTGATCACTCTTTTCCCCTCCCAGCCAACGTCCCACGAACAATGCCTTTCAATATCATTTTATAACAAGTCTTCGGAGAGCTAATGCTTTTGTCACAGTATTTCTACAGCCAGACTTTGCTGCACAAGTAACTGTTCAGAGGAACGAGGAGCAGATGGAAAACAATTACAGGGGCCTCTGACACCAGAGTCAGTTCTACTTTCTTAAAATAGGGCTAAACATCATGTTTGTAATGTCTTGCGTATAGTTTGGCTCTGCATAAAATGCTATAAAATAGGGCTCTTGAGAATACCCATTATCACATTTTGGTTAACATCACAGATTTTAAAAATCCCAGTTGCACCGAAGCCATGAAATAAAGCTTTCATCTGTAAAGATCTAGTTTCTCTTTGTTATTAAAATAAATGAAGCCATTAAACAAAATATATGCATATAATAGTCAAGTTTGTCATTTTGTATCATCAAAATGATAAATTTGACTTTTTTTTAATTGGAGCAGTCATCTTAGAAAGGTTCATGTATAGAACAAGATCAAATGTGCCTGGTTGTTCTTTCTTACTTTGTAACTTGTTAGTGGTGACATTTTTTTGGTCTTTAATGACTTTCATTTAGGTCTTTCTAAAAGAAATGTGGAGTTTTGTTCAGAAAGGAGGGGGAAGCAGAGAGGGGGATTTTGAGCTTGGTATTGAAAAATTAATTGATTATATGTTATTATTTTTGCAAATTATTAATGGCCATCACATTATAAATGTGCTGAAAGCAACGTGCCATCTCAACGCTTTTGCTTCCAAATATGTTGATTGTCTTTTGTATGGTAGTATCTGTGGAGGCATCTGCATGGTTGTGGTGCTTGATATGTTCAGACCTCGAAGGAGACCAGGCAGGAGAGGACAGAGGGGATGCTCAGGCTGGGCTTGGGATGGGCACTGGCTTCTTGTAGCTGACTTTCTTCGGGTTTTTGAAGACCCCCTTCCAAAAACCCCTGTCCTGGCCCCATCTATCCATCATCCTGTAGAAGACACCCAGCGAGGGTCTCGCCTTACAACGATAAGGACATATTATTCTTTAGGTACCCCAGGCTTTGGCCGAGTTCACTGCAGCTTATCACCATATCTAAAGTTACACAGGCGCAGACAGAATTGCCGTTTCAGGGCTTGTCCCCCCAGCATTGGCCAACGCTGAGCCCCGGGAAGTGCCTTGTTCCATTAATATTCCCACTGCAATGCAAAGTTCGGTCCCGCTGACCCTCTGTGAGGGAGGATACAGTTTGGTCTTTAATTAGTTTTTGAAAGCCAGGCAAAATTGGTGGTGAGCTGCATTGACTTTGGAGAGGGAAAAGGTTATTTTTTATGGGGGAGCGCTCTCGGCCCAAGCAGGTTGGCAAAAGGGAAGAGTCACATCCTGGAGACCATCCAAGCCTTTTTTAATGAGGTTTTTGTAAGGACAGGAATCAATATATAGTGAACTTGTGGGCAAATGCATGTTAATTTAGGGTTAAATCTGGAGATTTGGGGGAGAATTGGGTTGTGCTTTTCCCTAGCTCTTAGATGATCTAAATAGCGCTTTTTTTGGTGCACATCCTTGAACATATGAAGTATGATCCTGGGAACGCACGTCTATTTTATTCTTAAATTCATTAGCATTATCAGCCGCATTTCTTTGCTAAGTAGGGTAAATAATTAATTAGAGCGATTGTTTTCTTGTGGAGACTTCTTAATTCATCTCCCAGAGTTAAATTTTAGCCCAGGCTGGTCAGAAAGTCTGTATTTCTGCACAGGTCCGCACCCTGAAGTCAGTCAAAGGGATTTCACACGCCAAATGGTTGTAGATAAATTAATTGTCTAGTCAGAAAGCAGAATTGCTTAGTCAAGTTTACCGAGTTAAAACTTGCTTGTATTATTCATATATATGATCTTGCTGAACTTGGGCTATTTTAGCAGAAGGGAACTCATTAGAGCTAAGGAACGAAGGAGGTAATTTATGAGGGACTCTCGTTTTAAAGGTAAAAATAATGGAAAGTGAACTTACAGGGATGTAAAAGCTGGAATGGATAAACTGAGAGCACCTGAAATAGCTTGCTGGCTGTTGGGAAGTGAAGGCCAGCTCTAGCCCAGGTAAATTGCATTTGAATTTCAACCTCAGATCTGTGTGCGCTCCTATTTGGCAGATGTCGAACTGGTAATGCCTGTGAGTTAAAGAATTTTGATTGTTTCTTTTGCCACCTTCGCAGCTTATGAAAATGCAAGTAGACCTGCCTAGTGAATATTAATAAGAGTGATGGCTGGATAACATATAAGCCCGTGGCTCTTTGGAGCTCGGATGGGGTTAGTTGGAGGGCTGTTGTGGCTGGGAATTTACATGCTTTTTAAGAACAAACTTGCCAAATGCTTTTATATTCTCCTTTAAAAGCTGATGTTTGTTAACAGTGGCATGCTCACGCATGCATGTTTTCTTTTTTCCCCCCCTTTCCCTCTCTGGATATGTAGTGAGATTAATCCTACAGATGAGCTGTCCCTGTTTTTTAAAACAAGGCAGTTTATTAGATGAGGAGAGAAAGAGGCCCCCCTCTTAAATTTACCTTTCGTCCAGGGTTAATTATATCAATAGCAACGGTTTATTTTATTTTATTTTCCTTGTTTGTTTCTGCTTTTTCCCACACACCCCATTCTCCCAGGCAGCTGCGGCAGTTGTTAAGCGGGACAGGGGAGCGACGCTGATGAATTCTGGATCTCCAAATGTCCTGTGAAGCTTTAAAGTACATTTCGTGCAGTTAGTTAATAGGGCAGCTCGTTAGGCCCGTCGACATGGACCTCACACGTGGCAATGTAATAGCAGGGAGACGGTGTTGTGGAGTGGCTGGAGGGAGGGAGGGCTCCGAGGACCCAGCTCCTCAACCGCAGCCACATGGGCAGGCACCGCCACTTTTTCGGCGCTCCCGGTGAGGCCAACACGGCGTCGGGGCTCGGTGGCCACGTTGGCGACTTCCCTCTCTTTCGCCAGCGCTGTTCTCCGGCTCTGCCGGAGCAATCCTCTCTGGAGAAATCCTCTCCAGACCTTAGTTTACTCACTTGTAAAAATCCCCATTACCAACCTCTCTGCCTGTGTCACAGGTCCCATTTGATCTGCTCTTCTTCCCCTAGACCCCGCTCCCAAAGGCTGCTAATTATGCAAAAAAACAAGGCGCCTTTTTTAATAACTTCCTGCTCATTGAAAGCTGCAGGGGCGGACTTGAAAAGGAGGACTCGAGTGGTTCAAAACTGAAGAGGCAAACAGAATCAGAGGGATGTTTATTTATTATTATTTTTAAAAAAACAAACAAAAAACAAAACCAAAACCCCATCTTGATAGTAGGGACCTGTGCCTGACTTTTGTGTTGCTGTGCAGGGTGGAGTGGCTTTGCAGAGTGGTGGTGTGGGGCATTTCCCAGTGTTTGCAAGTGATGCAGCGGTGAGAAGGGGGGTTTGTACATGTTCCAGGTCTGGAGATAATCTTGGAGGATTTCCTGAAGACTCGGTGAGGAGGATTTAATCAAGATTCAGCGATTGAGATGCCTCTGCAGCATCAGTGCTGCCAAACACATAATGAGACTTACTCTGCATTCACTTTCCAAGTACGCTTATTATTTCTAAAACTTCCAAACGTGAGGGAAGCCCCCAACTTTCAACACATCCACACAGCGCGTTTCCCCTTTTGCAAAAGGCCTTTTGTTTCCCTTCCCTTGTCATGACAAAAAGGCTTAATTTTTTTTTTTTTTTTTTTCCTAGCCAATATAAGGGGAGAGGGAAGAGGGGGAGAGTCATTAAAATGCAGTTCTTTCAATTACGTCCCGTTATTTGTCATCTTTATTGCTTTTCTATAGTTTTCATTGCACCTTTAATAGTACGCCTGGTCAGAAAAGGTGAGCTGGAATGTGAACACACTTGGCTGCCGCCGCCGCCGCAGCCGTCAGTGCCTACAAGCTCTGCTCGAATCCCGTCCCTGTAGATTTTAATGTCCCCGCAGACTGCTGGCAGCCTGCTTCCAGCTGTGGCAGGCACGATGCAGTGAATTGCTTTTGAATGTTCTTTACTCAAATAGGCAGTAATTACAAGCTTAAAGAGGTTTAGTGGTCCAGTAAACTACATAATCACCCCTGAATTAGCCTGGGCTCATCAGTTGCAGTCCAGCAACCTCAAGACTGCTGTTTGTATGCAGGCTTTATCACGTAGCAACCTGAGCAGCAGGTGTGGAACAGCAAGAATCCCCCATAAACACAACTGTCTACTGGGGACAATGATCTCTAATGAGATGAGGCTACAGCATCACTGTAATTTAAGTGGGAAAATTAACGCCAGAGAATGAGCGCTACTTCCAAGAGTCTCTGCTTCTTCGGAGAATGGCAGTGTTTTGCTGGCTTGGGTTTTTTGGGTTGTTTGTTTTTGGTTTTTTTTGCTTTTCCCTTCTCTTTTTTTTTTTTCCTCCCGGATCTTTAAATGCATCTTTTTTTTTATGAAGAACACATTGTGGTTTTGCTTATAAGTTGAGTGGGCTTTATTCTTTTACAAGGATACGTTGTGAATATTTAATGGTGGATGGGGCATCTGTTCAAGGACTTTCCATGCCAAAAAAGCGACATCGCAAAATAGCAGCTTTATCTTTTCATTTCCTTCCTCAGTGGTGGTTTGTTTGGTTTTTTTCAAATAGAAGATGTTCGAATGTAACCCCCCCCCTCATCTTGGCGTTGGAGATAGGCACCTCGACGCAGTGGTTGCCTTGAACTCTCCTGGCGCGACTGCTTGGTCCCTCCATGAGAAAAGGTGGCCGAGCTTATGGCGGGAGGCTTCCCCAATTGCTTGGTGGCTGCTCCCAAGGGTGCTGCCACCCCAGGAAACCTGCGTAAAGCTCCTGTTCCGTCCTAAAGCCTGTGGTCAGTATTAGGGACCTTGCGGAATACAGCAGCCCTCCATTACCCCGGTCACTCCAGCGTGTAGGGTAGGGGAGGTAGGTGTAGGGGGGCGTTTTGATCCCCCACTTAGAGAGGGAGCTCCTGACATCCCGAAGGCAGCCTGAGAAAGAGAGCAGAAAGCACAAATAAAAGCTTTCAGCTTAGCTCTGTGGGATTACAACTGCTGGCGCTGGCATTTCCCAGAGATTGCGGAGTTATTTCCGAGCCCACCTGTTTAGAAAGTCATTTGAGGTAGATAAGGACAGTGACTTATTGCTGAGAAAAGGCTTCTGGCTAGGAGATACTGACCTGAGCTAATCTGTCTTAGGCTGGCTCTAAAAACAACAGCAGCACTTTTACAGAGTTACCAGGTAGTCGGGATTTCCTTTAGCATGCCAGGGACAGGGATATTTTTCCCTCCTTCCCAAAAGCCGCTCACCTAGGAGAGGCTGGGGTTCACCTTCCTGCCTTTCCTCCGCCGCCACCTGATAAGGATGCCAGCTTAACTGAAAAGCCAGGTTTCAAGGCTGTGAATTTTAGCTGTAACACGTTTGGAAGGCGGATGGTGCATTTCCTCAGTTCCTTCAGTGTCCGTTGGATGCAGTACTTCATTGTTTTCGGCCATGTGCTGCGATGAAGAGTTTTGCTGATCTTTCGGATGCAATTTTTCTTTTAATTACCCTGTCCTTGGTTATTTTTAGGCTGTGCTGGGGCAAAAAAATTAAAAAAAAAAAACCATAAAAAGTAAAACGGGGCAGAGGATCAGAGGATCGGAAAGTGCATTGCCCATGTCTTAGCACAAATAATCTTGACACTAGAGCACAAAATCACTTCTTAAGTGTATTAAGAGAAGTTAAGACGCGTGTGCAAGTACTCTGTGTGTGTTTCTGCATGCACATAGATACAGGCACTAAAGGAATGTTTAACATGGGAAAAGCTCCGCTCAATTACCCGGGTATGGTGTGGGAGTGTCTGCACAGACTCGAACTGAAAGCTGGTGGGAGCCAGAGTAAGCTCCAAACACTGAGGTCTATCAGAGTGTCTCCAAAAGGAAATAGCAGAAGCACCGTTGCTTGGACTAGCTAAAGCTCAACTGGAAAAGGCAGTGGGTAATAATATATGGTATGGAAGGAATAATATTGTAGCAGCCAGGGGATGGATTAGATGAGTTAAAAGGTTTTTCCATTTTCTGACTTCTGTAATATCCTGTGCAAGGGATGATCTGAACTTTTTTTCCTTAATGAGTGCTTGCATTATGAATAATTTGATGGGGCCACCAGAGAAGTATTGGCAGCGCATCCCAAGCCATACCATGTCTCTCCATCAGCCTTGGAAAGGATATTTATGTTAGCGAGTGCCAAAACTTGTTCACAGACAACTCTTGCAAGAAAATTATTTACAAAAGGGCAAATGGGAAAAAAAGAGAAGCACAGAGCAGTTTTTTTTTCCCCTGGCATAACTCCTTCATTAAAAAGTGTCATTGTTGCCAGTACCTCTTCCCCACCTCGTAAGTCCTCGCAAATAAAACGTCTCTTCCACCCCCCTGCCTGCAAAACCAGCCCCTGTTTAATCAGGTTGTGCTGAGAACACACGTTCAGATGTTAAAACTTCTGGGGTATTGGCTCTGTATTTTACACCCTGTGTTTGCCTTAGGAGAGTCAGCTTCTGCCTCCTTTCCTCACCTTTTATTTTTTGGCAGGGTTGCCAAAGCAGCCTGCAAAACCTTTTGTGAAGGAGACGACGGGCAGTGTCTCAGAGCCCCATCTCATAGGATTTGGCTGATGCCAGAAGTCGAGGGGCAGCATAGGGCCTTGCCGTAGCCATACAGGGATGTAGCATCTCGTCACCTTGCATATTTTGATGCATTTTTAACTTTACAAGACCAAGCACGCCAGTTGATACTGCGTTCATAGTTTGCAGTTCAATAACTCCGGCAGCACCAGGATTTATTAACGGTAATGCTGTGAAAAAAATCTTACCACAGGGATATTAAACTATTATAATAAGTTGAGGAAATATTTTCTTTTGAAAGAGAAAAAGGCTGGCTTTGTCTGCAGCATGACCATGTCATATGGACTGTGTTTTCTTGCTGCGCTGAAAAAGCAACGAGGAGTTTTAAATGCCAAAGCCAGCTCACACTTCAACAGCATTATCAGGCTGACTCACTGCTTTCGGCCAAGGGAAGGACTGTGCAAACTTTGCGCAGGCTTTTTTCCTCCCAGCCTCATAGATGCATTTCTAATAAAACAACTTCCTTCTTGGTGTTTAGTATTTCCTCCGACGTGCAACCCAGTCCCACGGGATAAACGGGATCGAGTTGGCAGCTTCCGAGCTGATTTCCCCCCGCCCTTCCTAGCAGCTCACCTCAACTTGGCAACTTTTTTACAGCCTCGCCTGAATATAAAGCAGATCGCAGGGATGGTCTGTAAATCCATTCGTGTAGCCTGCAAAATAGGCAAGGGGACTCAACGCGTTGGCTTTGTCACTCCCTCTAAATATGCCGGTGGCCGATGAAGAAAGGCAGGTTGAAATCTTGTGACTGTACGGATAGTGATCTAACCATTTTTTGGTTACTTTGCGAATGCAGGAACCCCCGTTATTCTTTCGGAGGCCGGCATGTGTGAGGATCCAGGACTCGACTGCTATAAATTCAAGCTCTGTTCTTAGACTACACCATGCACTGCTTTTGTAATGCAAATGGCAGGCACAAAGTGTCCCTTTGATAATGTGCAGTCAGGAGACAAAAAAAGCATTCACTGCAACAGGAAAACTAATTCATAAAGCTGAGAGACAATAGGAAAGCATTATGGATATTAAAAAAAATAATAATTGTAGATCAACTTGATCACTAATGTAAACAGTTCAAATGCAAACCAGGAGGAGGTAGGGGAAGGGGAGAGACCCAAATCGATGCGTTGCTGCCTTAGCTAAGCCTGGACAAGTTTGGGTGAAGCAGGGATTCAGAGTTCAGCATAAAACTAATGTGCAGTTTGTCACTGGAGAGAGGAACCTTGGGTTTTATTCTGGTTGCTGAGTTAGGTGTAGGCTGGCTTGCTCTTCAGAAACAAGAAAATCGTAGTGTTGGGGGTTTTTTTTCTTTTTATTTTGAAGTTAGAAATCAGTTAATAGACACTCCTGAGGGCATACATTTTAGGGGGGGTAGTTTCTCTCCGTCACCTACCAGAGTTTAGCTCAAGGTCATCTCGCCTTGGTGCATTACGCTGAGCTCTGGAGGAGGCAGAGGGCTGGAGGAAGGGGATAAAAGGACTTCCGAAACAGTTCTCCCGGCGCGGTCAGCCAAGCGGCGGCGCTGCCACGATAAGGGCGACACTGGCCGGTTGCCACAACATCCTTATAACGTAACGTTCAACCTTTTGCTTGGGGATTGCTTCTGCCTCCGTGCTGTGGTAGGGCTGGTTGGCCGTGTTGGTGCTGAGGCGGTTTGGTGCCGCAAGGAATTAGTAATTTGGGTGGGTGAGAAGGGGTGGGTTTGCCTGCTGTAATCTCAGCAGCAAACTCTGGGTAGGATTATTTTCATATTTTTCTGTGACCGTTACAATGTGCTGCTGCGGTGGGCAAGGCGGAGAGGGAGGGAGTGTTATTGATAGCGGGTTACAGATATGATAAAGTCTATCGCTGTCCTGGCATCGAGCATTTGCAGCCTGGGGTGGAAAATTTGGGGAAAGGAGTACGTTTGGACAAGGGGTATCATTAGGAGACAAATTTGGATGCTTTCCATCTGTATCTGCTGGAGACTTTACCCATCGGCTGTAGTCAGAGGTGATAAAAAAAAAAAAAAAAAAGAAAGTCTTATTGTTTGTTTTGCTAAAAATTATCTCGGCTGTATTAAAATGGGGCTTTTATGAAGACTGCTGCTTTCTAAATACCATTCATAAAACAGCAAAGAGAGAATATGATGGAAAGTTACATTTTTCTCTCTGTCACTTTGATTTCTTTGTTACTGCTAAAATGACTGCTCTGACTCATATTTTGCATAGTTATTTTTACCTTTTCAAATGTTCCTTAACTGTTCATATTACCCTAGGCAAATCCCCCAGGGATAATTTTCATTTGCATGCAGACTTTGATGGTGTTATTAAGCAATCACTTTCTGTACTAAGTCATTATTAAAAGTAATACCACAGAGCCTCAAAAACACATTAATGGTGCCAAACAATCCGCATTTCAGCGCTAGATTTATGGGAAGGGAAAAGCACTAGGTCTCATACCGTTCGGTGGATGCTGCTTTGTAGTGCTGTAGCAGCAGCAGGCATGATCAGAAAATACCGGAGCTAGACTCAGAGTCCTTATCTGTTGTCAGCCTTATTCTTTCAGATGCCTTTTTTTTTTTTTTTTTTCTCCCCCAACCTGCCTGCTTCCTACTTCTTTTTCCCCTTGGATTTGCCCTTTTCGTCCAGCCTTGGCAAGAAAGCCTGTCTGCAGTCTTCCAGTATACACAAGCTGGGCTGGTTCTGGGAAGGAGGGTCAGCCTTCCCATCTGTAATCACCGTTTTATGGCTTTCACTCGAGGTGTTAATGCAGATCAAATGGAAAACACTCCAGCAAGAGGGTTACAGCTTCTCGTGCTGCCCCGCGTACGGTCCCAATCGTTAATTCTGATTGTAAGACCTAAAGGTAATTCTGTTTGCTCTCCTAATGCATTGCAGCTCTCCCGGTGGTCTGGCGTCTCTTTTCTCCAATTCCCATCTTGATCAATTGTTTGCAAATAATTAAGCTTTTAAGAGATAATGGTAGGAGCTAATGTACACAACAAAGTAAAGGTCTCAAGTCACTGTTTATTGAACAGTGGTACAATTTACTTTGATACCCGAAAGTGATGTGGAGTGATAGGTGGGCTTGCCAAAATGGAGTCAGTGTCGTGTTTTTAGACAGCTGCTTCTAAATATATATTAATATATTTCATAGAATGTCTCAAGTTGGAAGGGACCCATAAGGATCATCAAGTCCAACTCCCTGCTCCTTGCAGGACTACCTAAAACTAAACCATATGGCTAAGATACACATATGTTCCGTATATTTTCATAGATACATATATTTTATACATATACATGCAAATATAATATACATATATATGCAAATATATACACACATTATCTCTGTGCATGTGTCTTTATCCCTTTAAACAACCATTAGAAAGCTTTTGAAAGGCACCCGTCGTTCTCGCACAGGTGAAATAAAGACCAACAGCAACAGTTTCGACTGAATTTCCTATTTCTTCGTAAAATGGCAGTTCCCGGGTTTCCCCCTTTCTCTCTGTTGCAATGTGATGTCGCCTTTGCCCGTAGCACAGGCCTTCCTAGCCCTGTGGGTGGGAATGCAAGAAGGCTTTGAATGTTTTTATAGCAACCTAGCCTGTGGCATGCTGATTCTTTGTCAAGTCATTTTTATTTATTTTTTTTTTTAGCCTACAAAGGAACAACTCGTACGATCCACAGAAAGCTTATATAATAAGGATGCCCAGCGTTTAAGATATTTTAAACCACACTGAATCATAGTTTCAAAAGCCTGCCGCATTGTGAACCTTTAGCTAAGAGGGATTAGCTATGTGAAGTCCTGGCTGTCATGTGATTATGGCAATTATCGATTTATCGTGAAATTAAAAGTTTATGCTGTTGTAGGCTATGGAAATAAAAAAAACCAGATGACCCCTTAAACGTACCACAATTTGAGGAATTTCAGGGTTGGGCCTTTTAAAGCAATTATTGTTACTATGACTGTATTATTCTCATGGCTAATTTTATCCAGTCTTGTCTGTTTGGAAAAAAGTCTAGAACAAATGAAAATTTCTTAATGGAGGCAGAGTTCTTAATTCCAATAGCTAGAGGCTGTCTAGTAATTATTGCTTGCTGCATGAAATTAGACACAGTTTGTTCAATTACTTAAAATTAGATCACATGTAAGGTGGCAAAGCGAAATAAGAAAAAAAAGAATAATTTTGTCCTTGCTTGATAGCAAAGTAATGAAATGGGAAGCAAGCTCTAAAGATGAAAATGTTACAAATCATCTCTGTAGGGTTTTTTTTTTTGAAGAGAAGCAAAATGTTATGTTCAGATAGGTGGACGTAAGTCAAGTACAACTTTTTCTTGCGGATGAACGTATATATAAGGCAGACTATAAAATTCATGCTATATTTTTTCATGTGTAAAATGCAAATTACCCATAAAAAAAGAAGTAAAATCCCCTTCCCTGTGTCTTCCACTTGGCAATTCTGGAGCTGTTTCACATACATGCAGAAAATACAGGGGGTAGTTTACAGGCGTGCAGGTTATCTGTGGGCTTACTGTCAAGAAAACAGTCTTTTTAAAAGAAATTCCCCACCATTTGGGGGTGAAAAAAACTGTACCTTTTGGAGCTGATGGCCACAGTGGTGGGCTTGGAAATGGGCGCACTGGGCAAAGGAAAGTTGCCGGAGTTAAAACAAAAATTCCTATTTGGTAAAGTGAGGTAGTGCAGGCATGTAACATAGCCATTAGATGTCAGATTATGCTGTTTACAAGAATATATAAAATCTGCTAAATAGTTACGATACCAATAAGATCGTGGAATTTTACGAGGTTTTAAATTCTAATGCTTTACAAGGTTTCAGTTTACATCTCGTGTAATATTACGCCAAAGAATACATCCAAAGAACATGGGAGTGTTTCAGGAAAACAAGGGATGTGTGTGTAACAGCAAATACTTTGTGACAACCAACTGCTAAATGGGATGTTGGGATAGGTCTAACCAGTTATATCAAATTATTGAAATGTTTTTAAGTACCTTGCAGCAGACCAGGTCTGAATCTGGGTGTCAAGATCAGGAGACAAGCCGGATCCTCAACACAGGGTTTTTCCTGGGAATTGTTACGTTTGCAATATTTGGCCATTTCCTTTTGGAACAGTGACATTTTTACGTGGAGGGAAAGGACAGAAATGGTATTCCTAAATTTCAAACTTGGATGTGCTTTTTGCTGTTGATTTATTAAGCAATCTGTATTCATGCAGAAGTGAATTTTCTGAGAAAGCAATCAAGTTCTCACAAGAAACTTAACTTATGATTGAATTTTAACATTATCTTCAATTAAACCAGTATTTATTTTCTGTCTCCTAGGATTAGTGCAGCACAGCTATGTTCATGTCAGGCAAAAATGTGCTGATCGTTGACCTTGCGTTGGCCTGTGTTCAAAACCCAGGCGTTTGTTTATGTTCAGGATGCTGATCTTATTTGCAAATTATTTTGGGACACTGGCAAGATTTGTCTTCACTATCTCAGAAAACATCAGCATGCTTTAGTTTTACAGAGAAGTATTTCTTCTGTGAAATACAGAAAAAAAAAAAAGGTGATTTGACTCTAATCGGTCATTCGAGACAAGTGCAAAAACTTTCAGCTAATGCAACAAATATCCTTCTTGAGTATCAAGGTACTGCCAGTATCCTAAGCAGTTATTTCTCCACTTCACTAATCTTTATAATTGGCTTGTCTTTTACTGCCATTAATTAAGTGATGTAGTAGCCCATTAATAATTATAAAAGAGTGACACACCTCAGCATTTTCACCTTTCAATAATAGATGTCACGCTTCTGTTTTGGGGTTTTTTTTTAAATTTAAAATAAAAAGTAGGGCAAAAAAAGCATTGTTTTAAATGTATATATTTATTTTGGTGTCTTATAGCACCCTTACCCTTCAGAAGAACAGAAAAAGCAGTTGGCACAAGACACAGGGCTCACTATACTTCAAGTGAACAATTGGTAAGTAATTTTCCTTAGTGTTTCTATACGGCCGCTGGCACCCTCCAGCTAACGCTTTGCATTTTTGAGGACACACCTTGCCCTTGTCTGCTCCCCCCCCCCCCCCGCCGGGTTATTGAGGCAAAAAGAATATCNCCCCCAGCAGTTTATTGATGCAAAAAGAATATAGCCGGGTGAGCGGTTTCAGTTATGGGAACCAGGAGGTTTGCTACCATAGAAAACAAGCAGTATTTATTTTCCCATCGCTTGGGCAGATTTCAGTGTATTCACATTTGGGTACCAGTCCTCCTTTTGGATGAGGATGTGTCTTCTTCAGTAGGAAGCTACATCCATTTTGAGAACTTTAGTCTTGGTAGAGGTTGAGATGTTGGGTGAAAAAAAGGGGCAATTTGCCCTGTTTCTGCAGGACGTATTGTTATTTTGGGATGCCGTGATGCTTTTTTTCATGTTAGTGGGGTTTTCCTTTTTGACTGACATCCTTCTGTCTCTTTACCAGTTTGTTTTAAAAGTCCAGTTTTTGCAGTTTTTGGAAAGTTTGAATAAACTTTGAGGGTAATCTGGCTCTTTGCTGCTGAAATATGGTATGGAGCAACTTTACTTACTTATTCCAGCTAAGGGTTTGCTGGAGCCCCTGATCTGTTGTAGTAGCGATTTGTTTGAAGGAAATCGGGATCTGTGCTGTTTCTGCAGTGGATTTTGGGTTGCTAACTGTCTGGGACATGGTGAAGGCAAATTACTTGTGATTTAAGTATTAAAACACAACAGCGAACCCTTAAAAAAAAAGTTTGATTTATTACTCTCTGTTACTGCATCGAAATGCACGTTTCTCCCACTATCCCAGAACAAGTGTCATATTTGAAGTGTATTGCAATCTAATACCTTGTAAAACTAAGTGTATCTAATTAATTGTTCTAATATTTTAGATTAGTGTTTATGATGGGAAACCTTATCCTCTTTGAAGTAATACCCAGAAAATGGCCAAGGCAAATGGCGAGCCTGCTGGGGAAGAAGGAGGGAGGAATACCAGTTTGCAGACAAAAGTATTTTTTTTCTGTTCAATAAGTGTCAGAGATTAATATTACTGAAGGTCTGATTACATGGCCTAATCCATTTTAGTGAATAAATTTGGTCTTGATGTCCATTGCACCTACATTAACAAACCCTCCTCTCTTACAGAGAGTAGCAGCCTATGGGAGAGATTTCAGATATATTAAACCCCATTACAGAAAATGTAATTTCTGTCAATATAATCCCATGTATTCTTCAATTTAGTACTTTGGAGATAACAAGCTACTTACAATATATTTGCCTTTGGAGGATTAATTTACAAAGTGCACTATCTGGGAGACACAGGCGGGCTCACATAAGCATAGCTTGTAAGGGTTATCAATTTCTGTGACCCCACAGCAGCCCTGGGAGATCAATTTTTTGAAGCCCTTTAAGACACTGAATAAAGGAAAATACCAAATACTTAGTGTATGGTAAGTATGCTTCCGAGATACTTACTTTAAAACGGAGGAATAAAAGGCACTAAACATAAAATATGTGTTATAAGGAAATGTAACCCACAGTATTTTGGCTCAGCCAGGAAAGATTGGCGTTTGCTTCAGCTTTACGTCCTCCAACCTTTATCCAGGCAATACCCTAATTTATATGGTTGTCCTTCAGTTTAACGATAGGCACTTGGGCCAGTTGAGAAGCTGTGTGTGTTCATCAGGGGTCTTATTTAACGATGGGTGGAGTGAGCGTGTGCTGCTTCGGAGGGTTCCAGGAGCGTAGGATTCGGCATGGGCAACTATGTCAGTTTAGGATGGGCCATCAAAGACATTTTCCAAGATGATGAACATGGGCTGCTTTGAACTAAAGCTGGTGGAATTTCTCCCAAGTGATTTTCCAGGGGGTGTTTTTCAGTACCCATCTCACCTTGGATTCGAGGAGTTTTCACTTTGGCTTTGTGTCATATCTGTTTTTATAAGTTCCTTATGTGCAAGGGGGAAAAAAAAAAAAAGTAGGTCAAAATACATTATAACTGAAGTCTTGTGGATGTAGGGCAGGCTTCCTCTGCTTGAGCTAGTTTGGTAATCCTGCTGTGGTGTTACAATTGTATAAATTATTGAGACAATTCCCCTTCCCAGCCCCAGGAAGATTTAATGCTATAGACCCAGTTGGGGCTTTTTTAAATAACAGGTATCTATAGGTGGTGGGCAGAGATGCCAAAAAATGGTACTACAGCCTGTGCTTTTTGTAATGGATGCTAAGGAACAAGGAGGCTGTGAGGCCGTGGCTGTGTGTGCAGGTTGCAGATGCGCATCCTCAGGAAGTATCCAGCCATGGGGTGACCAACGAGCTACTCATCCCCTCCTGAATCCTGGGGATATGGGCAACCCTCTCCCAACCTTTTCCTCAATCCCTTTTCTTGTTAGGCGGTATGCAGCAGAAGAAACTCTTCTCACCTAAACTGTTTGCTGCAGGGAAGAGCTAATGTATCGTTTCTGGTTAGCTTTGCCTTTCTTCAGTGGGCTCATAAGTCATTCAGCCACAACTTGCAAAAAATTTTGCCTTCCCCCTTAGATTCTTCCAAACTTGTTAACACACATGTACATTTTTGTATTAATGATGAGTCATTGTAAATCACTGTTGCAGAGATTAAATAAAATGCTGAAGGGCAGGCTGGGTGCAGATCAGTCATAAATTATTGGCAGCAACACAGCATGTGGGAATACATGAAATGTGCATGAAAAACATAAACTCATGTCTGGTAGCATGGTCATTAGCCCAGACTGGGAATGCTGGATTTTCTGGATGGAATTAGAAGTTTGCCACAGAGCAGTCAGTAAAGAGAGCATTTGTTTTCTGCAGATTGAAAGCATTTGAACAATTTTTTTTTGTCATATTTTGAATGCCTTTGCAGTATGTGCTAGTTGCATACTTCAGTTCTCTGCCATAATGAAAAAAATGGTGCTTTTCACATACGATCTGCCCGGTGTTCAGGCTCCCCGGGTTGATGCACACAACTCCTATTGATGGTGGAGGAGTCAGAGGAATGGGGTGATGATGTGAGACGTGCCAGAAAATGTATCAGTGGTAGGGCACATGTCTTGAAAATACCACAATTTTAACTTGACCTTTTTCCTTGGGTTGTTTTGTTTTTTTAAAGTAATGATATAATCCACACGGAGCATTTTTCGCTTCTTTTTTTTCACAAGCGGCGGTTTTGCTTGCGAATCACCAGCGTTGCCTTTTAAGACTATCTTTTTGCCACGGTCAGATGTTTCTGTTGTGGGAAGAGGGAGCCCTTACCCTGTTGCAAAAAAAAAAAAATCTATGGCAGGTAGGAAGGTAGCAGAGTTCAAGACGTCGTTAGTCTAAATGAACCCTTCAGGTCTCTGTCTTGTTAGTCGTTTAACCCCGCAGCATTTTAGGGTTTGGAGCATGGTAACGTGAACTAGAAGGGGCACTTGTATGATCTTGACAGCGTTGCATATATGGCCATGGAAAGGACCTGACCAAGTACAGGTTAATAAGGTGCTTTTCCCCGGTGATAAAAACTGTGATTGAAATATCCAGGAGGTGTGATTCAGTCACTTCTTACCTCAGTTGAGAGCCAGCCAGGCTATATCGAACAATCTATACAGTTTTCTTGTTTACTACATCCCAGCTGAATTTCTTCCCATTAAGAGCTAATGGTAAATAATTACTGGTGGTACTCTATGGAGACGAGAGAGCAAGTCTCATCAAGGGCTGCATTAGGTGTCAGATGCTTGTTTATATTTTAGGAAAGTCTAGGTATGCACAGATAAATGCATATTTGTAGAATAATGTGCCTTTATAACCTCTCTACATGTACATGTCTATATTTGACTATCCCTCTAAATAGAGTTGTGTACAACTGCATTAAAATGATCTTAAAAAAAAAAAAAAGATTAAGTCTGAAAATTCAAATCTTTAAAGCTCCAGCCTTTTATTAGGTGTTTCCATTCTGATTTTTCCCAAATACTCTTCTGCTATCTAGGGCACAGACCAGACAATGATGGAGCAGCTAGTCAATATTTTATCTTACCCTCATTCTTCAGTGCTTTGTTTCTTGAGCTGTATTCAAACCGTGCTTGAAGATGGAATTAGTAACTACTGCTGGGCTTTCCTATAGCGCTTACTGTTGTAATACCCAAGTCCTCTCCTGACCTCCACTTGCCTATATACACATACAAGGTTGTGGGTCTGCATGATATTTTTGCAGTTCCCCTGCAAAGAGAGAGAGTGGTGGTGTCCTGGTTCACAGGTGAAGAAGTGAGGCTCAACAAGGTCCAGGTCCAGCACAGCCACCAGTTTTGGGTTGGTCTGGGACTGTGAGATGACTCAAAATGACAGCAAGTTACCCACATTTACGGTCCAACCACCACCAAAACTCCAAGTTTCAGTGGAAACACCAAGTTTTGAGTGCCTTGGCATCTTACATTGCCAATCTCCAGTGTTGGCTATGGAGGAGAGATGCGAGAAATCAGTAACTGATGGTGAAAAGTTTGGGTTTGATGATTCACTCGGTAGCTCCCGAGCAGTCCAAGGCAGCAGCAGAGGTGAATCTTCCTCTCCAGTGCAGCATTGAGCTGCTTCAGCCAGGACTGCTTTGCTTTTCCTGCTGTTTGCTGCCTTGTTCATTCAACTTTGACAAAGTTCATTTCCTGTAGAAATGAATTTTTCTAAATTATAGTGCCTTGGCTTGTTCTTATAACTAACATAATTGTCATTGGGGTGGTTGAGGCATTGGGCCCTATCAAAAATTGTCCTTTGAGCTGGTAACTGAACTGTTTGCATATAAAGTAGATTAAAGAATAGGGTGCAAGCAGCTCCAATAATAGGGTTTCCTAACTCTTGAGTTATTGATTCTATGACCTTGGCTTCTTTAAATGTTAATTTTGTGTATCATTTCCTAGGTTTGCAAAAAAAAAAAAAATCAAACAAACAAACAAAAAAAACCCAACCAAAAAACAAACCCCAACCAAACACACTGGAAGAAATGATCAAGTAGTGTAAATTTCCCTAATCTCATTCTTGGAGACAGCTGAAGTTATTTTAGCTGAAACTTTGTAAGGAAGACATTTTAAAAAGTCTCCAAGACCAGCCTGAAGAGGAGTTTGAAAAACCTGAGAAGGATTTGCTATAGGAAGACCAGGCCACCTTACTGTATGTAGCGCAACCAGCTCAGGGCATAGACACCCAGAAATACTTACTCTTTCAACGCCATCCTCTCTCCTCTCCGGCAGGAAATTTTCTCCTGCCTCCATTTCTTTCCTTGTGGGTAACCGCAGCAGTAGAGCTTTGCTGCTGTAGTTGCATGGGGCAGGGGACAAAACTCTGCCATGGCAAGGGCAGGCAGGGTGGCATGGTGGGGATGGGAGTATTTTGCCCTTCTCATGGGGGATTGCTCCCCAGCACCCAGCGACCAACGGGAAGGACCACTGCAAGGAGCGTCCTTCCCATCTGCTCGCCGGTCATGGCCTGCCCAGCTTGCAGATGGCAAGGTTACGGATGGAGCAGATGGGGGGATGCAGATGGGGCAGGTGGGAGGGATGCAGATTAGGAGATGCAAATGGGGGGCATGGGGGAAGATGCTGATGGGGCAGATGAGAGATGCAGATGGAGGGATGCAGATGGGGTGAACGGGGGGATGCAGATGGGGACAGATGCAGATAGGGCAGATGGGGGATGCTGATGGGGTGGTTAGGGGGGGATGCAGATGGGGACAGATGTAGATGGGGCAGATGGAGGGATGCAGGTAGGGCAGATGGGGGGAGGCAGATGGGGACAGATGCAGGAAGCCCCTCCGCGCCTTTCCACAGAGGTGCAGGGGAAGGAGGAGCGGCTGCATGGCCCTCCACCCCTCCAGCTTTTGGAAAACAGTCCCAGCCCCCGTTTTCCTGCTGCGATTTTTTTTATCATAGCATGCCTGGGGTCCGGTGCATCTAAAGCACACCCCAAACACCCCCAAATCCAAGTGATAATGTTGTCCAGTGACTTCCATGCGTTGAGCCCCTCGTCAGCCCCTTGGAGGGGATGGAAAGGCTCCTTCATGGGGCTGGGCGTTGAGCGTAGCCATCAGCTTTGCTCAGTTCCTTCGCTGAGGGTGATACCCCCCCTGAGCAAAAGGCCAGCACATGACCAGCGCACCACTTTAGTCCCACTTAAGCACTATTTTTAGGGTGTAAGTGGGGGAGGAGGCTGGCAGGGAGGGAGCATAGCAAAAGCAGGTGCTGGTCCTCTACGCAGGGGTGGATTTTCACCCCCACTGCCTACCAAATCGCAGGCTACAATAAACAGGCAAGCGATTCGGTTTGCCACTTTGCAGAGCACATCACACGCAGGGTTTTTTTAGTCCTAGGCGAGTAAAATGTCTGCTTGTTTTCAGATGTGTCTATTACTGCTTTTGTGGCAGTAAACAGATTAAACGAGAAAAGGTCAAGATGCAATTTGAATCTGTGTAAGAACATAATAAATACTTTTCTCAGTAATCAGATACAGTAAATACAAGTACTTATTTACTTGTAAATGTTAAAACATTCACAAATTATCCTCTCAACTTCAGCAATACAAACTTAGCCGTCAGATTTTGGAAACTATTTACTTTTCTTCTTTATGTGATTCAAGAATATGTATACAGATGTTATTTAAACACTGTTTTGTTAATGGGAATACATGTGAAAGCAGGAAAAATAGGAGTAAGAAAAAATGTATGTTGCAGGTTTAACGAATACATATTGTTTGTTATTCCAGAGTAAAATAAAGCAGTAGGTGTTTGCGACGTGAAAATCATGCCCCTCAAAAAACCCACAAACCCCCAAGAAAACCATTAAAAAAAAAGGATCTTGCTGGGTGAATTGTTACACCGTTTGAGCAATTTGGAATATGTGTGGTAAATTAGCTGTTCTAAACGTACCATGTGCTGGGCTTTTCAAGCAGATTTTTACATTTATGTTTTCACTAAGTCTTAGCTAATTGTTATGCCTTTCACCTTGAATGCCAATTGTAATAATAATATTACATCTGTAGTCTATTTCTCTGTTCTTAAATTACAGCAATCAGGAATACTCACTAGGTAAAATCCTGTATAGTTACTCATAAGAAAATATTGAAATCAGACGAAAAAATGTTTAGCTTGCATATTGCCTTAGACAGCCCTGGAGAGCTGCCAGGCAGGCAAGGTATTATTAGAAAAGCTGAGCAAATAGCTTGCAGAGGGAAGAGTTGTGAATTTAGAGCCATCAGGTACGGTCGTATCACTGCATTTTAGGCTGGTATTTTTTTTCATTCAGCACGGTGGTTTAAACGTGCGGGGTTTGGTTTCGGCGTGTGGGTTTAAGGAGTAGCGGTACAGTTTTGGCATGAAACACGAGTGTTTTTCCAAAGGGGGCAGATGGTCGGAGGAGGTGGATAAAGTGGGGTTTTTTCTGCGGAAATGGCCCTTGGCCTCTGGGGTTTCAGGTGGAGCAGAGGAAGGGTGTTCACCCTGGAGAGCTGATAGACCCTGGCGGTCTCTGCGTGCCCCAGACTGCGGCAAAATGCGGACCACGACATCCAGGAGCACCAGGGGAGGATGTTGCCCCTAACCATTGCGCTGACATCCCCTGGATTCAGGCTGGGCAAAACCAGCAGAGGAAACACTGTTTATTTCAAGAGCAAACATAGAATCATTTTGCACAAACTAATAGACTAATTAGTGGCGCCCTGAGCATCGAGCAAATAAAATAACTGGTGTTATTTTATTCATGCAGATGCTTTTTTGAGAGGGAGGAAGGTTGGTTCCCACTGCAGAGCATCGTACAGTGCAAAAAGGGTTTACGTGCCAATAGTTTTGACTAATGAAAGGCGCTCGGCACTTAAGAAGTTAATACGCAGCCAGAAAAAAAATCCTGTTTTCCCTTGGGCCTTCCATCCTCTTCTGGGGTGGTTTTGTACCTGACAAACTTTTTTTTAGTCGGTGCATTAATATTCTGTAACGAATGTGCTGTCAGGTGTCAGGAGATGAAACGGCACCGTGCAAACATTCGCCGCTTGCTCTTCTCTCCACTCCTGCCCTAGCTTTGCTCTGCAGGATCAGGGTAGGGGTCAGAAGGCTTTGGTTGCAACTTCTTATTTAAAAAGGATGAGATTCAGGTGTGCATTGTCTCAAAACAAGAGTTTGGCTTAAAAAAACCAAACATCTAGGACACTGCTGTATTGTGGAAATGCTGTGTTGCAAGCGAAGGGAGGGCTTGGGCTTACACCGTCTTCTGTAAATAGGGTTTTCAGGGCTTGGTTCCTTTTTAGTGCAAAAGATGCTTCTGTCAGGAAAAGTACCCTTGATATACTAAAAAAAAAAAAAAAAAAAAAAAAAAAAAAAAAAACAAACCCCTCAATATATAAAAAAAAAAGAGAGCAGGGGAGAGTAATGGTTTGTCATTGCTTTGTAAGTCAGGTTTTGGTCGATTCTTGTCATAGCTATCTGAAGTGTGTTTACATATAGTTTGCCTTTCTGGTATTTTGTGCTTGCACAGACCTGATCTCCACCTATTTTGTGTCAACAGTTGCCGAGACTGGTGTAGAGCGATTAACCGCTGCAAACTGAAACACCAGCCGGCGGAGAAAGGTGCTCTCAGAGACCCTCTCTCGCTTAGAGCAGGCGCTAGCTCTGGGCTGCACCTGCACAAAACAAACGGCGTGGTTAAAAAGTCAGCCTGAAATATTAAAAACGGGGCAAATGTTGCCTCCTCCTTGGCTAAACCAATTTTCTCTTCTCAAAAATGAAACACAGCCGGAGGCGCAGGGCGAGGACGTGCTTTTGAGGGCGTGCATTTTGCCCTGCCTGCCCTGAAATGATTTCGGTGTAAATGATGTATGGCTGGCTGTACCAGCGTTAGCGCTAACGAGGCTTCTGCCTTTTATTTTACTTTTAAAAAAAGAAAAGAAACGGCAGCAGATGCTCCTGAAAAAATATTACTTCCGCAGTTCTTCAACGAAATCTAGGTCATGTAACAGTTTCATGGGTTATTATTTTTTTTCCCTGCCCAGGCGCTGTAGTCCTTGTGGCTTTTTTGGCTAATGATAAAGCACAATAGCAATAGCTTCTGTTTCATTCAGATTTATCCCAGAGATGTCCAACTTCTCACCTGGTTTATAAAGGTGGTTTATACCATCTGGGGGCTGATCCCTAAGCTTTCTGTGTCCCACGGTGTCACAAATTCTTTTTATCTTTAACATTCCTCTGACCTCCCGGTGTGTGTTTTGTTTGTGTTGTTTTCTGAGGATGTCTTTTCTCCTGCCCTGAATAAAATGCCGTCAGGAGTAGGATTATAAGCAAAATTAATTACTTCACTTAATGGGAAATTATGTTTAGATAAAGTAGATTACAAAGTAGGTTATTAGTAGTGGTTAGAAAACAATGTTTTGAAGTAGGATGTCTTGGGGGGGAGTTCATCCAGAAGTGCAGGGTTGTGTTTTGGGTTGGCTGTGACTCAGAATTTTATCTTTCGTGGTTTCTGGGGGAAAAAAAAAAAAGAAAAAAAATTTCAAACCAGTTTTGCAGGTGCCCACATCACACGAAATACACCAACGTGCTCGTGTTTGTTGTTTCAGTATTGGTGGAGAATACGCAACCACAGGAATCACAGCTTCCCTCCTCCGCCCTGAGCCGACGTCTCGGGGTGTAGACCAAAGCAATGTCAAAGCCTGTTTCATGTACAAATCACAGGTCCCATATAGGGGCTCATTGTGTTCTCTCCTGGGGGCTCTGGTCTCTCCATGGGGGCTCTGTTTTTTTTTCCCCCCAAAGACACTTGTCAGGGCTTTTGGTTTGGCCACCCTGGGTTCTCTTCTCCTTGTCCTGCAGGCTGAAGGAGTTGGTGTGGGGTGACAGGGTATGGAGTTACTCCGTACTCCTTAAGTGGCCTTCTGGAGATGAGGAGGGTGAGGAGATCCGTCCAGGAGTGTGGACAGAGCATTTCTCGCATCCTTCAGTGAGCAGGAACGCACTTAAACCAGCACCAGATGTGGGAGCAGCCTCTCTGGTTTCACTTGGGCTGGAGGACCAGGCACGGCTTCCAGCTCCTGTGTTGTATGCATTATAGGTAGGAGTGAACAGGGAAAAAGCTGTTTGGACAAGGCTCCCAGCTTGATCTTTGGAAAAATCCTTGAACCTCAAAGGAGGACCCCCTGTGTTTAGACCACTTGTGTGGCAGGAGAAAGCTCAGAGATCATGCAGGCACCTTTGACAAATGCTGTGTTCCCTTAAATAAGTAGTTATGCTGAATCGACAGAGGACAAGGAAATCACTGGGAGAGAGGAGCATTTTCAAAGAAGTAGCGAGTAGTTTGCTATCAGTTCTCACCCATTCCCAGCATAATCCCTGCCATCGAGCGGGATTCAGACTGTTGATTTGAAGTGACCTGAAGACAAGCCGCTGGGTTGCACTGATGGCGTGCACCGGACCAGGACCTGAGTTACAAGAGTTCAGACATGCTCTCCTGAAGGTTTAGATGAAAAGTTGAGGTTCAGACCCCGCTCAGAGCTGGGAGAAAATGCTGACCTGGGAGATGTGCATCGCAGTCTGGGCTGCTCTCAAAGCCTGCAGAGAGCCTGTACACCCTCTGCCATGAGCGTTTGGGAAGTCCTGGGGTTTGTGGCATGGTCCGCACATTGAAGCGAATACATCTCTGTCCCAGCAAAGACAGTGCACTGTATGGTGCTGAGCTGAATTGCTTTCCAAATCTGCAGTGGAAAAGCAATTACACAGCATCAGTCCTTGGTCAGGGAGAGCATTTTTGTGGGAGGCAAGGTTTTGGCTGGTAGCGTGTTGTGTACCCAACTGCAGTGTTGTGTTGGGTCCAGCGCTGTCCCGGGTGTGAGTTAGAGTAGCCTTAGTGCTGCTCTACTAGATGAATCCTTGCCATATTCCTTAAAGGCTAATTGTGGCACACGGAGATCAGCAGAGTACAGCTGCACTGGGATTTGGGAGCAGGGAAGAGACGGGAGGTCAGCTCCGCTGGCGCTTTGCCATGTAAAGATTTCCCCTTACATCATCTGGCTGCTGAGGGCGAGTTTACATCTGCTTTGCACCCCGAGGGAATTGCGGTGTCAGGGAATGAGGTTGCTGCAAGCCCTCCTCGGTGCAGCCGAGACCTGCAGCATGGCCTCTGCTCCGGCTCCCTGGCATCAGCGGGAAGGTGCCCGGGTGCCGGACCCGGATTTTTGCCGGAAACTTTCCATGTTGGCTGAGCTTTTTGGAGGACTCAGAAGGATTTGTGGATGGGAGGGGAGGAGGAGAAGGAGCAGAGCGTACCAGAAAGGCCAACGGCAGCTCTCCTATGATATGGGAGGGCACTGGAGATGGGCAGAGCAGGGAGGAGCGTCTCCAGGGAGCCCTTCACCGGGCACATTGGCTCTTCACTCCTCTCTAGCGAGTCCCTCCCTTGTTTTTCATTCAGAATTAGCTAAATAAATACAAATAGGCTTTAACTCCAGCCTGCTGGGGAACAGGGAAAATTTTGCAAGATGGGAAAAGTGTTTCCTCTCCAGCTTTCTTCTAGAAAGACCCATCGAGCAGCCACCAGCCATGAGCCCTGTGCGGCGATGGGGCTCGGGAAGTGTTTGGGGCAAGGGAAGAGCAGGACCGGGAGCTTGTGGGTCCTACCGCGACGGAAAGCCATCAGCCATCTGTTCTGTGCTGAGAGCACGAGCCACCACTGGACTCCCTGCCACCCCGAGGTGGTCACTGTGGCTGCATGGTGTCCCATGGGGCTGGTGGCAGGGTGCTCCACCAAATCTGGTCTGTTTATTTGGAGGCAGGATGCGTCCCGTGGTGATTTGAGAAGAAAGCAGCAGGGGAGAAGAGCAAGCACAGGAGGTGGCCAAAGGTAGAGCTGGTGCATGTTGGGCTGGCCGAAATGTAGGGCATAGCCAGCTCTCTTACAAGGAGCACATACCTGATCCCATCTCTCTGCTTTCTATTTTTGCACTCGATATGCTCGGTACATTAGCAGGGTTGGCTTGCGAGAGATTCAATAGCACTCTCCTGCTTTAAAGCAACTTTTCTGAATGCACAACATGAATCCATCGGTGGGGTCACATAGTAATGCTTGAAGTCAGAAGCTATTTTTAAAACTAAACTGCAGAACCACACATGGCTTTCATTAGTGCTTTACATCAAATTTGTCAGCTAATTAGTGCTTTTTCATCACTAGTTTTTGCATAGTATTTTATTTGTTCGCTCTTCAATATTGTCTTGGACACCCCCAGCCCTACATACAGTCCCTGGTGCTGGTGCTGCCAGCGGAGGAGGGAGGGAGAGGAGAGCTTTCAGGAGACCTTCCCAATCCTCCTGATGGATGGACTGGCTGCGTTTGGAGTATATTCCAATATTACGTGTCTGGAGTGGGCGGTTAGCAGCCCGTGTGCTCTCTTCCCTCCCTACCTCCATTTAGTGTTGTAAATGATGTATTGCAGTCCTGAGCTGTCTTCAGTTCAGAGGAGGAGGAGGAGGAGGAGAAAGCAAGAAAAGTTGCCAAACATGACTTCATAAGGTTTGACTTTAAATTGAACAAAGTTTCTTGAGTGTCTTGGATTTTTTTTTTTTCTTTACAAATAAAGGGAGTACTGAGAGCATGGATTGCTAATGACTGGTAGTTACGGGTCATTAAGCTCACTAACTGACTTCAGGATCAGAACTTTCTAATAATGGCAGTAAGCACTCTTTTAACATTTATTTCTCATTTTAGGGATGGGGAGATGTGATTACCATTCAAAAGTCTGCAGTTATTTTTTTTTCTGTTCATAATTACAGAGGGAGCTTGCTATGTTTAAGGCTGTTTTTAAAACATTTGAAAGTATTTGGTGAAATAATTTCTAGGTTTTGTTCTTTTTTTTCATTAACTGACTCCCTTAAAAAGCTCTGGAAAACAAATATACAGGAAAAAAATGAAAAAATGTTAAAATAAAGGAATGAAGCAGTTACTGAGGTGTAATAATCCCGGTTTATAGCACACTTTCCATTTAAATTGTTTTTATTAGAGATAAACCTGTTAAGCATTGAGGAATTAAGTGCTGAATAGAGAAGGTTGTTTCACTGCTGTATAAATGAAGGATCCCAGTATGTAGAAAAGAGTACGGCTGTTTTTACAAGTGAATTATTTGCCAGTTTGAAGGGCTCTGGTTACTTTGGCATCTGCTATAAAAAATGGTGATTTGTTTGTTGTCAAGAGGGATACTGTTTTTTTCAGAGGGGCAAGAGAGCTTTTAGCACTGGGGTTTGTAGGTACTGTGGGCTTTCTCATTGTCCTTACGCCTGGTTTGCTAGAAGGAGCTCAAGAAGAAAACGAGGCCGAGGGATTTTGGGGAATTTCTTGGCACCGCTGTTGATACACAGATTTTTGGCTTGCCGTCGTGTGCGGCGCTTTGGGACAATGTGGAGCGGGAGCAGCCTGCAACTCTGAAGTATCAAAAGTCAGTAATGGTGTGAAACTCTCCTCATTTGGGAGGGCTAGGGGGAGAGAAAAATTCAATATATCGCTAAGTCTCAGCATCTCCTTTCAGACAGCTGGTCCTGGAAAATTTCATTCAAAGACTGCAAATTGGAAGTCCCCACAATCGCTCTGTCGATTCTTGAGCAGAGGTGACTTTGGAAATTCGTGACAGGGGAGGAAGGTCTTGTTTTATTCACCCAACAGAAGCGGAATACAAGGGGAAGGGAGAAAGAACAGATCTGTGCGGAAAATGTCACTCGGGCTGTAACCTGAGCCTTAGCAAACTGTGCCTTTTGGAGGGTTTGGTGACCCTCCGAAAATCCTTGCTCTCTGGCTGCTATTATTGTAGCCAATTTCCAACTAAAATAAGTCTTTTGTCATCACCAGCCATGCCGCCTCTTGCTGAGAAGAAACAAAACTTGTGCGTGGCAGCGAGGGCGGCCAAGCTGAAGGTCAGAGTGCAGAGGCGGATTGCTGCATCCCTGGGGCCGGGGCTGGATCTCACCCGTGGGACCAGCGATGCACCAACCGGGGAGACTGCCAGTGACCTCTGGAGACAGACCCCGGGCAAGAAGCCTAAGAGAAAACATCCTAGCAAAATGCAAATTGGAGAAAAGAGGGTTTCCTCCTCCTCTTTAGGGTTATGCAGGTGGAATAGCTGGGGTTTTCTTGCTTTTTGGGTCACAGCAGAAAGCATAATCTCATGCATCCAGAAGGGCAAGGAAAAGTTAACTTGAAAAAAATAATAAATACTTCAAACTTCTGTGTTTGCCCAACTGTTCAAACGTTTCCTCCATGCCAGATCCTTCCCCTTGCAAAACAAAAAGGGAAAAAAGAAAAAAAAGCAACCCAAAGCATTGTTTTGCAGAGTTCTCAGCTCTCCTTGGGCAGGGAGATGGGTACAACTTGTACACTGTGGGATCTCATGTTGTTTGCGCCGCTATTGATTCTGCTCTTTGGGGGGAAGAACCCAAACCAAAAAAACCCTTCCACGTCAGAGCAAAGGTACCGATCCATAGAGCACTAGTATGGGGAAAAATACTTTATGCTAAAGTCTTTGAGCCCGTGCAGGTCTTTACTCACACGAGTAAGGTTATGTGGCTGTCTTAATCATTAACTTAAGTTTTTTGCTGAGTCTTATTTTTGACACTACTCCATTTGAATAGCACTTAATATGCAGATATCTTTTTCAGGTCCTAATTCCTCTGAACTTTTAAAAATTAGAGTGATTTAGGGTTTCTTTCTCTTAAAATAGGTGAATGTGAAATTTGGGAAAAGGGGCAGTGAGATTTTTCCTGTTAGCTTTTCTGCTCCATCGTTTTTCCTGGTGTTACATCAGCCTGGCACTTTGGAAATTCAAAGAGTGATCAAAAGATCTTGGCCCTTCTATCGAAGAAAAAACTACAGAGTATGAAGAAATGATCCCCATGCCTGTATATTTCTGCAGCTACAGCTAATTTGCAATTTTGCTTGCAAAGAGTTCTCAAATGTGATTTATAAATGTAACAGCGCTGCATTGTGCTCTCTCAAGGCAAGCCACATTAATAGTTTAATCTGATGGGTTCTTACGAATTCCAGGTTTGGGATGCAGGAAGAAACTTGAAAGTGAATACTTTCTTCTTTTTTTTTTTTAATGCATAGTGGTTTGGAGTCCACTATAATGCAAAGTAAAGCGTTCTGTTACAAAGGCAGGGAGGATGGGACAGAAGGTTAAAGGGCATCCTGGAAACAAACAGCTGGACCAGTTTATTTAAACAGATACAAGGATGGGGAGCTGACCTCCGTTTGACTTCTAGTGGGAGGAGCGAGAATGTCATTTTATTACTTTGCCCAGAAGGAGAATGTTCTTGCGTCTGAATTCTCCCGCCCCCCCGAAGACATCCAAACACTGGGCTGTTTGGCAGAATTGCTGCTTATAGATAATACTTATACGAATGCATAGGAAGAAGCTAACTGTGAAGTACCTGCGTGTAAAATGTTCTTAAAGCAGATATCCTGAGCAATAGTGTGGGGCAAACAGGTGAGAATGTGTTTTACTGCAGGCACGTCTTGTGGGTAATCTAGCTATATGGTTTATTATTCTAGCTGTATAGTTTATTATTGAGCCCCCCCCTTCTTATTAAAAGCGCTTGTAGTTTGGAGGAGAAGGAGGAGAAGGTTGTGAAGTGGGGGTGTGCATGCTTAATGTTGCTCCGGGTTTCTTTGGGGTTCGGTGAAATGAGGGTTTTGCTGAGCGGCCAGTCTCACGGCTACCAAAAACCCTCCCCTCCTGCCGCAGTAACAGGTCCTGGCAGTCGGGCAGGAGAAGGATGGAGTAAACACAGCAAGAGCCTGCCAGGCCTCCAGAAAGAAATGGCTGGGGCACTGGGGTTTTGTGTTGTTGTTTTACTTAGGAGAGTTACTGTGAAAATTGCTTTCTGCAAATGCAGATTACAGATATTAAACAATTTTCTAATTGGTCATGGAGCTAAGGCAGCTAATGGGGGAAAAAAAGCAGATTTTTTTTAATTGCTTATTTTGCATGGTGTTTGTGCTACACCTGTGCTTATAATGAGAAAGGAGAATTAGTCTAACCTTCTGCTCACATGATTCTAATTTTCATGGTTTGTACAAGATAATGATAAACTGATTTGAAACACCATTTGCTGGAGTTGAGGTTGGTTTTTTTTTGTTGGAAATGTGTAGAAAAATTGATCCAATACCGTTGCTGACAAAACACGACCTAGTTCAGGTGTAAGGTTTCCAGATCGGCACCCGGAATTGGTGCCTTTGAGCCCATTTTGTCGAGACAGGTTTGATTAGGACTCAACATCTTGATTAATTTTTGCGGGAGTTTGGGTAATGGGAGTCAGTCGGGAACGGGAGATAGGAGGAGACCAAAGTCGCTGTGCTGGTCTTTGATGAGGGCAAAACAAACAACACGGGGCGGTGGTTTGCGATTCTTCTTCCCAGGGGTGTAGGGGAGTGGGTGGGCAGGGCAGCTTCCCGCGGGAAGGTCCTGGTGGCTTTATCTCTGTGGTTAGGAGAGCTCCTGCTAAGTCACCCGAAGCAAAGGCAACAGAAACGAGCACCGAGTAGCCCTTTGTGGACTTTCCTGTTGCGTTTTACAAGTGTAGTGTGGTTTTACCCATGCTCCCGCTTCTTCCTTTACTAGGAAACGTTGTGGCATACGCGTTTTTATTACTCTTTTTCTCTCTGGTAAAGAATGTAAAGTCCGGTTATGGGGCTTTGCCATGATTAAATCTCGATGGAGAGGTATCCCAAATTGGTTTTTAACTAAACTTCCTGATGGGCAAAACCACAAGAGGAGTTCTTCTAATGCTCTTCAGGCAGGTTCCCGGCCATGGTTTCGAGCCTCCTGATTTCAGCGCCACAGGGACTGCCCGCGGGGGAGAGCGGGGCGCTTGTGATTGCTCTCCTTCTTGTGTTTTGCTCCAAATTATTTTGAATAGTCCTTTCCCAAATAAGCATTGCAAGACCGAGGCAAAGAGCTACAAAAACACCAGGAGTACGGTTGCAGAGGGCTATTTTTAAAAACGGCCGTACCTTTTTTTTTTTTTTACTTCCAAAGATCTGCTTTTCATTGTTCGGGGGGAATTTTCAGTAGTCCAGTAATTACAGTTTAACAAGATGTTTGCTGTAAATGGTCAGGCCTAGCTGGAGAAAACAGGATTATAAATTCAATTACTGTAAAGCTATGACCTCGCCTTGACCCCTCAGACTTTGCATAAAGAGAGAGGGGGGGAAGAAAACCCACCAAGAAATGGCTAGGAGGAATGCACGGCTCTGAAGTCCCCAGCAGTGTGACTTAGCGGTGATAAAACTCCAGACGTTCCCTCATTTGATGGGGTTCTGCCATCACAGTTCATTATCTTAATAGTGGGCATTAAAAGGGAATTAGGTTTGCAAGAGGTAGGGGCAGGTTTTGATAAAAAAAAAAATTGGAAAAAGAAGTCAGAGGACATAAGGCAGAAATGGCACTAATGAGGGGGAGGTAGCAGATGCCCTCACGAGCATCTCGCCGGCTTCACCCGCTTTTTTTTTGTGCCCCGTTCTGAATTGAGAAGAGCGTTGCCGGTATTGTTTCCTGAAAACTCGGCTAATTCCCCCATGAAAAGATGAAATGGAAGTGTCCAACTGTGGTAAAAAGCAGGCAAACATAAATCAGCTCGGAAACCCCAAGCTCGTACTCTCAAAGGTCGTCGGGGTTAGAGGTTTTGCCGTATTTGCATCCGCATGCAGCCCGACGGAGAGCACCGCGGCGGGGCGAGGGGGCTTGGGGATGGGTGGAAGTCGGCCCTTCCATAACCGCTCGCTTTCCTCTTTTTTGTTGCAGGTTTATTAATGCTAGAAGAAGAATAGTTCAGCCCATGATAGACCAGTCCAATCGAGCAGGCAAGTCCCCAATAGTAACTGTATTCAAGTCACGCAGGCGAAAACCATCCTCAAGCCATTCACCGGGAGGTCCATTACCTGGTAAATAAATGAGAAATGAATGCTGGGAGTGATTGACAATTAAAATACAACCAGCTTTGTTTCATTACAAGCCTTATCGTTTTAACATGATTAAAATATTTGGGAGAAAAAAAAAAAAGACATTGCAAAATTCAAAAAAAAGAAACTAAAATGATCTGCTCCGTGACTGGACTTTCCGTACACGTTCGGATTTAAAGTTATTCTTATTCTTTTTTTAGTGGTTGTTTTGAGTTTTCCTTCCCAGCAACTGCTGCTCCTGTGACCACTCCCTGGTGCATGGCTTGGTGTGGAATTGCTGTAAACTTTATTACCTGTCAAAAGGGCAAAGGGGTCAGAATCGCTTGTGGGACTCAGTAAAGTTCAAAGACATTCAATGAGGTAGAGCTTTATGTGCTTTAATAACCCAAGGCAGCTTACTTCTGAAGCCAGCTTTTAATGTACAGTTAAAACCTCGAGTTCAGGTAGTGGAACTTGTATAGGGTCCTTTTGTCCCTCGTCTCTTCTTTTTAGTACCTGTCTTGGGATCGCTGCGTGTTTGGGGTTTACTTGGGGGGGGGATTTTTTATCAATTTTATTTTAAAATCTCAAGTTTTTCCTGCCCGTTCTGTCCGGGGTCGTGGCTCGCAGCTCTGTGTGGGTATTTACCGTCGAGGAATAACCTATTACTCCCAGTTGGTTTTGTTTTCTGAGTCTCGCTGCCAAACTATCCAAATCTGTCGTTGTCCAAGATGCCTTCGGGCCACGCTTCCTCTTCGAGTACATTCGATTATTTTGTCATTAGAGGTAAATATCTGGCACGGACGTGTTCAGGTCCTGCTCTTAGAAAGGCACACGGGCGTAATTTAACACACTGCGATTTCAGTGTGACTATTCCAGCCATAAAATCCAGCTCCTATACAGGTCTTTGCATTGACGTCAGCAGCGACAGCAGCTGGAGCCGGGGCTCCTCGTGTCTCGAGATTTCGGATCGCTGACTTCATTTACAAACTCGCAGTAGGAAATGAAGCCAAAACTAAGCAAGCTTGTTAGCCCGGCCGCTAAATTCGAACAGTAGATGTTTTTCCCTCTTTTTAGAGCCAGCATCGATAGCCATCTCACGCGGTCCGTGGCGGGGGCGGGGGGAGGCCGTGTCTTGACGCCATGAGAAGAGGTGACCCTTCTGGCTGTCGCTAAAGAGCAATGTTCTCCGCTTTTCCAGTAAGTCAAGGAACACCCTATAACCCCGACGGGCAGCCGATGGGAGGTTTCGTGATGGACGGCCAGCAGCACATGGGCATCCGAGCGCCAGGTAAGCCCCCGGGGGAGCGCCGCCCACCCATGGGTGACCTCGGTCGCGCCACCGCAGGTAACCGCACCTCCGCCCTCCGCCGTCATCTCAGCTGCCTGCTTTGCCGCGCCTGTCTTCTGCCTGCCTTCAACACCGCCGAGGGACACCAGGCATCTTCTCGCTCGAGTGGTCCTGAACCCTCTGCCGTGCTGCGTTTTGGAAAGGGGCTTTTGGCGCTATCTGTTGACTTTGCTCATTCTCTGGCATCTTCTTGGATTTTTATCTCCCTCTAGGACCTATGAGTGGAATGGGCATGAATATGGGCATGGAGGGGCAGTGGCACTACATGTAACCTTCACCTAGGTAACCAATGGCAAAGCCAGGGGGAAGTAAGTACAAACGGGGTCTTTGTTCTCACTTTGTCCGAGGGATATTTGTCACCTTGCATTTCCCTATGTTCTCCCTGCCCATAGCCTCATGCTTGTTCCTTCCTTTCCATCCATCCTACGGCTGGGCTCCTTCGGGTTTCTCTCCCTCCGGTTCAGCTCACGCTTTCCAAGCTCCCAAACCCCCTGTGCGCGCGCGCGCCGTACGTTGACGCCGCCGTACATCGACGCCGCCATACATTGATGCTATTATCCATCCCCGAGCACATGACAAAACAAGAAGCAGCCGGGGAGGTGGGGGAGCCCGTCGTCTTGGCAACAGACTGATTTGCAAAATGTAAGCGGTCTGCAGCAGCGCAGGGAGAGGAAAGAGCATGTCCCCAAAGTGTCATAAATCTGTCTAACCGCAGTTGATGCATGAGTTACATTTCTCCCGCTAACCTGCAAGACACCAAAAAAGCTAAGCAGAGACTTCTCCTAGGTTAAAAATAAATAAATAAATAAATAAACGGTGGCTTCGCTTAGTTGCGTTTTAGAAGGCGATGGACGAAACTTTGATTTTATTTTTTTTTTAATTTTTTTTTTCAAGTTTATTTCTCTTTGTCTGTCCGTCATAATGGGATTACGTGTGGCAAAGGAAAAAGAGAGAATACAAAATAGAGGTGTGCGCAGCAGGCTATGGAGCTTAGCCCAGGCTAATTGACTATATCCAAATTAAGTATGCCATCACTTGCAGTGTGACAAATGGATTTGACTTATTCAGTATACAAAAATAGAGATCATTAATGCAATCTTCAGTGGCAGGCCTCGCGAAGAAAGCCTAGAAAAACTGTCCCAGTTTTTTTTTTTTTTCCCCTCTTGTCTTTTTATAGGGGAAAATACATTATACAAATTTTAGGGTTTGGTTTTGGTTTTTTTTTTTTTAAAAGAGTAAAGCGGTTTGAAACACCGAGGCACTGGTAGCATGTTTAAATGGTGCTCGATTCTGCTCCTTTCGCTTTCTTTCTGGAGTTAAAAGCAGTTATTTCAGCATCTTTGTTGTGACCCCAGCCTGTATTAACATAGGGCTTGAAGTTACCCAGGCCAAGTGTATTTTCTAGTCGTCTTCTCTGGGTGCGAGTCAAAACTAAGTTTTAACAATTAGCTGTGAAAACATTCCTCTGAGCTTGGGAATGCAACAGCCTTATTACCTCATCATGGAAATTTCTAGCTTAGTTAATTTAAATATTGTTTCTTAGTTTCTGGGTCAATTAAATTTAAATGATGTATTTTATGCTTCGTGACCAATTAAATTAATAGGTTATTACAAAAAATATTATCATCTTTTTTGATTAAAGAGCTGTGAGTACAGTATATTTTATAAGCAATTTTCATTAGTTCAAAACTGTTCCTTTAGGCTAGATTAAGCAGCTATTCATTGCTAGAGCCTTGAGACCTGATTCCAAGGTGTTCGGCGCATTCACAGCGCGCTCTTACTTAGAACTAAAGCCAATTGAACCTACTTAGCAATAGCGTATGCCTTTCACCCTTGATGATTATGGAGCTTATAGCTCTCCGAAACAATACACCTGTCAGTTCCCATCAGCTACAGCAATCCAAGCAGAAGGCAGAGGCCCACGGAAGGCAGGAGGTTTTATTGTTTTAGGTCCAATTTTTTTCTTATTGTTCTCCCAAACCCACTGCAAGGTTGACTGAGTTGCGCGTCTGATTTTTTTCGGACAGAAGTGAGCAGGGGGAAGGAATTAATTGATAATTGTTATTGATTATGTATATATTTTTTAATGTGTTTAAAAATACAGGTTTGATTTAACAACCGTCCTTCGTAATCCTATCAATTTCGGCTTCATAGGAGGCCTTTGTTCAGCAATGTACGTGCGCTTGCTGTATAGCGTCTGAATGGCACAGATACTTGGGACGGGTTCCAAGTGATCGGGCTCGAGAGCTAGACAAATAACTGTTGATAAACCTCGACTTAACCCATCTCTCCTCCCAAGCCCCTCATTAACTACTGCGGATTCCCCGCCTTGTATTCCCAGCATGCTTTCACAAGCGGGGAGACGAAGGCGGGTAGCTGGAGCAAGGCCACGGGGGACGGAGCCCACCTGAGAGCCCTCGAGGGCTTCCCCGGCTTGGTGCCACCCGCCCCGTGTGACGTTAGTCACCCGGGCTGGCTCTGCCTCCGGCACGCTTCCAGCCCAGAAGCATCTCCATCGCGTACATTCCTAACCGTAAAAGCCGAAAGCGGTCTTGTTTCCCAAAACTCTGCTTCTGGAGGGGGGAGGATGCTCTTGGCGGGTTTTTTTGACCTGGGAATCCTTCCCGTTGCCGTCGTTGGGAGTCCACACATAGGCTCCGATCGCACAAAGGCGACTGCACTCGTGCACCCGTGACTCCACATCCCACCTTCGGCTCGAGCCTGGCCTTCCCGTGCCCGAGCGGAGGAGCTTCGCGGCCCGACGTCGGTAGCCGGTGCCCACCACTCACCACCGCCTCTTTCTCTCCGCAGGGCTGCAAAGTATGCCAGGGGATTATGTGTCTCGGGGTAGTCCAATGGGTATGAATATGGGACAGCCAAGCTATACCCCACCCCAGATGCCCCCCCATCCCGCTCAGCTGCGTCATGGCCCCCCCATGCATACCTACATTCCTGGACACCCTCACCACCCAGCGATGATGATGCATGGAGGACCACCCCACCCTGGAATGCCCATGTCAGCATCAAGCCCCACAATGCTTCATACCGGCGAACCGGCAGTGAGCGGACAAGTGATGGACATTCATGCTCAGTAGCTTAAGGGAAATAACGCGTTGTCTGCAGCGACGGTAGATTTCAAACATTGTCTTTCTGCAATGACTATGGAGTTCTTGGCGTCAACTTTGGACCAAGGGACGTTCCGATTCTTCACAGGGACCCTGAAAAGCAGGAAAACACCAACCGAAGTCAACTTCTGGGGACATGCTAAATACCTATATAAGACATTAAGAGAACAAAGAGTGAAATATTGTAAAATGCTATTATACTGTTATCCATATTACGTTGTTTCTTATAGATTTTTTAAAAAAAATGTGAAATTTTTCCACACTATGTGTGTTGTTTCCATAGCTCTTCACTTCCTCCAGAAGCCTCCTTACATTAAAAAAAGAAGCCTTACACTTTTCCTGCAAATGACAGAAAGGGCTTATTTGCAGGATTTTTAGAGCATTAAAATAACTATGTCAGGCAGAAGAATCTTTCTTCTATCCTAGGATTTCAGCCATGCACACTCTCTATCTCTCTCCTCTCCTCCTCTCTCTCTGTCTGTCTTTCTTCCCTTTCTCTCCCTTTCTCCCCCTCTCTCCCTCTCTCTCTTTCTAGCCTGGGGCGTGAATTTGCATGTCTAATTCATTTACTCACCATATTTGAATTGGCCTGAACAGATGTAAATCGGGAAGGATGGGAAAAACTGCAGTCATCAACAATGATTAATCAGCTGTTGCAGGCAGTGTCTTAAGGAGACTGGTAGGAGGAAGCATGGAAACGGAAAGGCAGTGTATTTGAAGCCTAATTGTCACATCAGAGCATCCTTGTCCCCATGCAGCAACCACCACCTTGTACATCACTTCCTGTTTTATGCAGCTCGAAACATGGACTGAAGATTTATTTTTAATATGTTGACTTTCTTTCTGGGCAAGACATCGGTCATGTGTGCATTTTTTTTTTTTTCCATAGTCCCATCATGGAGCATTTATGTATACATTGTAAATAAATTTTGTGCAAAAAGGACTGGAAAAATGATCTGTATTATTGCAATTTTTTGTAAAAGTAGCAGTTTGGTATGAGTTGGCATGCATACAGATTTACTAAGTGGGATAAGCTAATTATACTTTTGTTGTGGTTAAACAAATGCTTGTTGATAGCCTTTTTCTATCAAGAAACCAAGGAGCTAATTATTATTAATAATAATCATTGCACACTGAGTCTTAGAGTTTCTGATTGAAACAGTTTGGATTGTATAATAACTCAAAGCCCAGTTGTAGTAGTTTGAGTGCAGTAATGAAATCTGAATCTAAAATAAAAACAAATTATTTTTTGTCATGGTGACTCCACTGCTTGCAAAATTTGTTTCCTGGCCCCCCCCCCTCCCTCAGCGTTTGTAGCCATCCTATCCCAAACTGGGAGCCGAGCAGCTACAAAATGCAGCTAGCTCCAGAGACGCACCTATCATTTGCTATTTAAATACCGGCTTCGTATCTAAAGAATGTAAAAGTAATGCTACGCTGCGTGAAGAAACTTTCTCGGAACTTGCGCTGTAAATTGTCAGGATGGGAACTGTCGCCTGTTAATAAATGTGATCTCGTAGGGCGTTATCGGACAGGAATTTGTAAATAGTGTTCTCCCCC